>CACKRE030000274.1:4913-15866 GCA_902602495.3 Ectocarpus sp. CCAP 1310/34 | reverse complement strand
TAGGATACCATGAGGATTGTCATTGGTTTTATTTCAAGTTGAAGAGGAGATATTTTTACGATGTAGTAAGTGACAGTAGAAATATGTCCTACATATGTTGTTGTACTTCGTATTGGTTTAATATTCATGTAGAGTATGAGACACTAAGTGAAAGTTTTCTGAGGTACATCTGCAATTGTCGGAAGGCAAAAAAAATAAGAAATAGTACCGGTCTCCGGTATAGTGCCGGTGAAATTTCTGCGCACACCCCGGCACTAAACAGGGACCTCTACTGTAACAAGAAGACTGTTCGCACGGGCGCGTAGTTGGTTTTGAGTGTGCCATCACGGAAACGGTCTGCCTACTCTGCTGTGTTGGGTACCTTGGTCTCGCTTTGCTGTTGCCTTTGTTTTTGTACGTCTGGCTGTCTGCCTATCTGCCGCCGCTTTGTCCTGTGCTCCGTTACTCCCATGCCCTGGTGCGTAGTGCCTGGTGCTGGTACGTTACGTTACCCTTTGATTTTTTGTTTGGGCGGGTGTGGGAAGCGTCCTCCTTATTATTTTTTTGTTATTTTGATCGGTTTCCGAGGGCTCTTTTCTCGAACGGTCGGTGCGATACCTGTTCTTTTCTTTCTATCATTGTTTTCTATTTCCGAGTGGTTTGTACCCTATTTTTGTTTTGTTTCCCCGCGGCGTCGTATGTGCCGGGTTTTGAGACCACGGGCTCCCCATTTTTTGTGGACTAGACTATAGAGCAGAAACGACAACAACAACAACAACCAAGGCACCGATAGGTGAATGCACACGACGGTAGTCAGAGAGGGAGACGAACGTCCCTAGTTCAGGCTGCTCGACAGGTGATGCAAAATCAGGGCCCCACGTGTGCATGAATTCCTCGGCAATAGAATGTCTCAAATGGGGTGGGCGAAGATGCAAGGGTTCAACTCGGCAGTGCAAACTCCCTGCGAAAGCAGCTTTCTCCCCTGCATCTTCACTTGCAAACTCAAGCGTCTCTGCAAAACAGCCCCTACTGTCCAAGGCCCGGTGTAGAGGTCATGCTGCAGCTTCCGGCCCCGCTTGTCTCGGTGACGACTGCTGTCTGCTTCGCGAATCAAAACCAGGTTGCCTTTCTCTACAGTTACTGACGCCGCGGTCCTCAAAACGTTGGCATTCGACGTGGCCCTTGCTGCTACCCGTAGGTCGTGGCGCTTCTCGAGCACCAACCGAACTTCCCGAAGGTTCTGCTTACTACGCCGTTCAACGAAATGGTCCAAGCCTCCCGAAGGAACTTGGTTTCCCTCCTCTGAAAGCGGCACCAACGAGTCTAGGGAGGTACGGGGTTTACGGCCGAAGCACAGTTCAAACGGGGTCATGTGCGGGTGAACGAAGATGCCTGGCAACGTACGTTTGATCCAGGTAGCCGGCGAAACGTACTCATCCTAACGCATTTGCACAGCTCTGCCAACAACTCTTGCATCCAACCTCCTAGCCTCTGTGCTGCGCCCTGCCCTCGGGCATGATCTACTGCTCCAAAAGTAAGTGTAGCCGCCTGTAGCCACCGGGACAGGTGAGTCACTACTTCTCCTCCAAACTCTTTGCCGCCATCACAACGAATGGTTCTGGGGACGCCGAAAATTAAACAAAGTTCCAACAACGCTCTAGCTACTCCGATTGCTTCCTTGGTCACAAGAGGGAAACCAAAAGGGAATTTAGATGCACGATCTACCACAAGCAGCTATTCTTGTTCGAAGGTCCCACCGAACCCATCGAGATTAGCATCAATCACAATCTGGATAACGCAAGACAGGACAGTTGGCCAACTCAGGCAGTAGAACGCATACGGCTTGGTTCATGTAAGTATACCAATCCAAACCGCCCCCCTGGTGTGACATTCATCCCAAACATGAAAAAAAAAACAAAAGAAAATCAACTGCGACCAGGACCATGTGGCGTTCGATGTCACTCGTCAGGGAACCTATGGGACACCTGGGGCGCCGGTTGGGGCGCTCGCCCACTACCTACACACCCATGCTTGGCAAATGTAATATGTTAGCCCGCGCGTGGCTTTCAAATTGCCTTTCTGTGGGTTCTCTCTCCATCTGTTTCCAGAAATATGCGTTTACTCCTACGCGTCTGGGTGTTGAGATGCCTGGGACACCACGGGGAATTCCTAATGGGACGTCCTTTGCGCGTCAACGGATCGCCGCGTGGGACGTCCCAAGCGCGGTCTCATTCGAAGTCCCACGTGTCGCATGGAACGTCCATGGTTGTCCCATTGACCGTCCGACAGGATCTCCCAATTTTTCAGGACCAGGGAAATACCAGTCTTCAGCACGCAAAAGGTCGTCAGCAACTAGCATAATCAGTGTCGTTCTCCTTCTTCCCCTAGCTCTCTGTCTCGAAAAACAGAACAAATGCTGGCGTTGGGGACGGGGCTACCCCCGGGGCCTGTTACACCGTCTACTCAACCCTCGACGCAAGTGCCTACCCTCTAGAGGGAACCAATTCTCGTTGTATCCTCGGTGTGGTCCTTATCACCATTCGGGCGGGTTTTCAAAGTAGCAACCTCTAGACGATTGACTTTGTCGTGCCAATAGAGGGATTTTCGAGGAGTCGATTAGCCACGTGTGATTTGGTAACCTATGCTCGATGTTGGCGACTACTTACATAAAGAACCTGGTCCTTGACCCGAAACAACAATCAGTTCGTACAGGCGGGTCGGCACTGCTATATTTCGCCGGTGGTGAACAAGTTTGGCAGACGTGTAAACAACGACCCTCGGCATACGCACACGGGGTGGCAGTTTGGTCTTCAGCTACAGTTCTATTGAGACCGTCCATCCCCGCGCTCGCCCCGTGTCCTAGTCGCCAGGAACGTCTAGCTTCCCGCCGTGTAGCCCGTTAGCATGTCCTTCCCTAATTTACATAGTGCGGGGTGTGTCCGGGACCCGGCACACCGCCGCAGCTCGAGGAGGCGTCTAGCACCATCGCTCACTTCGCCCGCACTTTCATCGCCGTCGTACAACAACATTGCTCTCGCAGGGCAACACCGGAACCTATTCTTCGACGGTTTCGGGTGGGGTATCTACTCTCCTTTCGTGGACCTTGTCCCCTTTGATGGTACTCCATAACAGGATGGCCACAACGAGGCGTAGGAAGGCCATGAGCCAAAACGCGAGGCGGAAGTCGATCGGGAACGGGAACGGGGACCCACCATGAGCGATTTCCACAGAGAAAGCGTACAGCGCCGACCAGGCAGCAGGGCCGACCGCGCTGACTACGGAAGCAACGCACGCCGCCAAACCGCTCAGCTCACCGCATCGTTCCAGTTCCGCGGCATGGTTGATGGCGGAAGAAATGCACGTGTAGAACTAGGGGAATGCGCAAGTGCAAAGGTGAGGGACGAAGTATATGTTAGCGTTTGTTGGGTACGTGCGCGTGGTGATTGGTGGGGGGTGAATCTGACTGGAAGGCTTGCAGGTGTTTGGAAACAGGCACGGGACCAGACCCTCAAGCGCGGTTTAGTTTCCCTGTTCGGTCCCTTTCTCCGGGTAGACGTTTCCGCTTCATGACCCCCGATCGACAAAGGCGGAGGCTGTTGCTGCTGCTCCAGGTTACCGCATCACAAGATCGTCACTTTGACCACTCCCCGCATCACTGGCGCATTGATTTTAAGCAGAAGACCCACGGAAGCAATCATGAGCAGGGGGCCGGTGTTGAGCAGGAATCCGGGCACGGGAACGAGGGGAGAGACAAGCACCAGAGTCACCGATGACAGCCTCTGTGAGGTAGTTACACCCAGCCGCTTGGTGCCAAGAGGCACAGCGAACAGCTCGAACACGAAAACCATGAGCCTAGGAGCAAGAAGGACCTGTGACGCTCAGGAACCCAAACCAAATGTAGGCACGAGGAAAGATCGGCGTAAAACGACACCCGCGGCAGCCTCCACGATGAAACGCGATAGGAGGTTAAGCAAGGTGAATTGAATACTCCGTTATGTCGTCCCCCCGCCTCTGGTGCCTTCCCGTCAATCTTCTGTGACATCTGTGAAAGAATCAAGACCATGTGCTCCCCTATTCTCGATTGCCTACCGGCGAAAGGTGCACGCCGGACATTGACGTTCTCCCTCTAACATTTGCCGCACAAGGTAGAGAAGCTGCTCGTTAGCTGCCATCCAGCAGGACAATGGCACGTACCATCTGGGTACTCCCCTTCGTGATTCCTGTCGGTCCATGTTCGCCTCGAGATCCAGTGCAGTACATGGCCGGAAGAGCTACCTATTCGCCAAGGTTTGAAAACTCTTGGCACAACACCACTTCAAACCAGGGAAACCACAGTGCGCCAATTCCTTCAACTTTAAGCGATGAAGGAACATCAGACAATGTTCGTGGGACATAGACTACCAACACAAGATTATCCACCTGTCCGATTTGTTCCGCCGACCCTTCCAAGCCCCCCGCGGGAGTCGTGCTGAGCGCCCACAGCGCGAATAGGTCTAGGAACCCAGAGATAATACACTTCGAGGCGACGAACAGACAGAGGAGAGAAGGAGTTACGTATCACTTTGTTTCATGCCGCCGGAGGCAACATATGGAATCTCCCCGCCGACCCCTCCGTATTGTGGCAAAATCACCACCCACCATGTAAGTTCCGTAGATTATCAGGAGGACGCGGACGTGACCCGCGCCCAGCAAACTCCCACGATTGAAGGGCTCCACGTCGGTCCAGGTGCTGCAGCTTGTCGCGCATTCGCCTTGTCCTTCCTCCAGCAACGAGTGGCGCCCCCGGGACACTTCGGTCCCGTTTGTTGACGACGTACTTCCGCTACAGCTTTTGCTTCTTTCTTCTCCGGCGGCCGAACAGGAGCCGGACTCTTTGTCTTTCCCGAGAGGGGGCACAGCCAAGCTGGTGCTGATTGCGTTGAAAAATAAAAAACGCAAGGTGACGTGGGCACCGGTGGCTGAGAGGTTCCTGTAAGAACGCGTCTTGAGAACATCTACGAAAAAGATCGGCGGCCCTATGCCGAACCCTATTGGTGGGTGGGTGAGGTGGGGGAGTACGGGCACAAAGACTGGCGTTCGCGACATCGGTCGGCATGGACGCGTGATCCTGGAAATCATCCAGTTTAAGCTACCAGCGCGGTATCTTTAGGACTGCCCACCTGCACGTGGTTGGTGTCTTGCGTTCAGGTTCGTGCACATCGTACGGAGTGCGCATAGCCCAGAGGCAGCACCATGTGTCTCACCGGCACAATATTGGCGACATTTTTCTACCCTCACCGCTACATCGCTGTGCGTTCGTGATCATTCTGACAAGACGTCAAGGAGGCGGCACAGATTTCGGCACCACGAACTGGATGGAAGAATCAAAAACCCCGATTCCTGAGGTTGGACCCCACCAAGCTGAAATGAAGAAGGAAATAGAACCGACAGGCTGGCTTACAGTCACAATGCACATTTTTGAATTGTAGCGACCGCGAGAACTGGAATAAAACACTGACGCGCGGTATGGCAGCGCTCCTGTTTTTGAGGTGGTAGATGTGAGGTTTTCTCAGCACTTTCAACAGGGAGCCAGCCGTTCGTCTCCGGCAGGAACAAGAACACCAGCGGAATTGAACATAGCGCCAGCCCGGCCCCGACGAGGTTATGAAGAAGGTACGGAAACCTGACGAGCGTCAGGCCAAACGTAGGTCGGCCGAAAATGTAGCGAACGGGAATCCCAACCCAACCTATTTGGTTCAGCAGTGGGTGTGAGTGTATGCACGCACACACATTTCTGCTTCCCTCGTTCCCATGAATGACTGTTGTTCAGCCACCTCTTCCGGTGTTAAGCACCGCCATTGTGTTGTGGGGGTGGATCGGAGATGTCATGACTGTAGCAACGGAATCACCAGGAGGAGTTTTTACCAATAGCGCATGCAACAGCTCCCTGGGTAATGCTTGCGGCAAGAATCCCGGTAGGGGGCATACTTGATGACGGTATACAGCGCATGCGACGAAACTTTCCGTAGGCTCATCTCTTCGTTTCGCCAGGGGCCACGTCGGTTGTAAGACTACACTCGGCCCGATATTTCAGAGAGTCTGAACGACACAACAATATTCCCGGGGGTATGCAGCAGCTTCGATGTTGCCAGAAGGATGGACGGGGGAGGAATGCCCCACGGCATTCCCCGGTATTTGTCGTCCACTGCGGTGTGGGCCGTGTGTCGCTCTGGAAAGAAGCACGCTATGCTACGGAGCGGAGGGGGCAAGCTTACCCAACTAGCCCCCCAAGATATAGTTGCCGATACATATCGCGTGGGGAGCTTACTGAAGGCACGTTTTGGGGGGGTTGTATGACTCTCAACATTTTGACGCTCACGCACCTCCCGAATACGCCAGTCTACGTGAAAATCGAAGGGTAGCGATCCGCCGGCTCCGCAAGAATACCGCAAAGTCCAGAGCCCAACAGTGCACCGAGAGACCAGGCCGCTGAACGAATGAGTTTGATTAACTTGTTGGTTTCCATACACCAAATAGTCTAGCTGGCTCTTGGTTGGCCTCGATCTCCGACATTTCGAGATTTGTTTGTTTGACGGCGCTTGCAACAAGCTTCTTCGACTTGAGAGCGACGTGTCGTCGTCGGTGGGTAGCTTTCGCATGATGAAACCCTCTCAACACATCATGGTGTCCTGATAGTAGTGTAGTGCCCATCAAGCTCCCGCATCTTCTGATGTCGACATATCTCGGTGTTATGAGGAACAACAAAGTTCGCCATGAAGGGCTTCGATATTTAGTGTGTACCACAGACTCTCGTTGAAGACTTTGCATTTACCGTGTCGTATTCAAGTATCGTTGTTTTGGGGATGCCAATTCAAGTGAATCGCTCGTCGTGTTGGCAGACCAGTGTCGGTTGTGATCCACACATCAACAAACGACCTTGAGGACACATCGAAACCCACGGCACAAAGGCCGCGCAAGCACAGACGATATAAGGCGGATCACCGAACAACCCAGTTGGCTCCGTAGTTCGACGTAGATGTTACGATGCATCAGGTGTCGGTACCACGCTGTACCACGCCTACAAGCGACAGGCTCACTTGTCATTGCTCCTAACCCGACGACTTCATGCTCCTTGCCGCAGATTTCCGAGACGAGTGTTGGAAAAATTACCGCCATTCTGTTCAGCAGCCCCAGCAAAAATCTGGCCACGTGTGAGCGATGCACCGGGGCCGCCATTGTCATCGTCGATGATTCCGTGCATTCAACGACCGTTACACCCATCGTGTGGACTACCAACTCGCATTGTACAACCAAGGCAGTGTGCGATGAAAAACTTGCATGCTACCGAATCCTAGAGCCATGCCACCGGAATCCTAGAGCCAGCCTAGCGATTGCGGAGTCATCACTTCAAGTTCTACAACACAGGTTTGTTGGACGAGCCAGTGCGTACCCAACGAGGCACAACAGAGGGACCAAGCCTGCTAAATGGTGGTTTGCAACGCACGAACGCCGATCAAGATCGATAAAATGTACCACCGGAACGTCTACGAATTATGAATGAATGGTGTCGGTCCTCTCGTCACGCAGAGTTACTCCTACATCAAAGAAAATTAATGCCAACCTGTTCCCAGCCGCTTACAAATGCGTTCAAGGTCAGAATCTTCCGAAGCTTCCTCAAGGATACTCAGGGCACTTCGCTGGTGTGCTGTCTTCCAAATTCATGGCAGGTCGTGTGATCTCGGCACAGTTCTGGGGGATCATTGCCGATCGGTGCGGCCGTCGCTCAGTTGTCTTGTTCTCGCTGGCATCTACGGGAGTGCTTGCCGTGGCCTTCGGGTTTCCTGCAACGTTCTTGTGCACGCTACTCTACTCGAAGAACCAGAGAGCAGACCGCTTTCATAACACACAGCGTGGTGAACGACTATGTCTGGTTCATTCAAGATTCGAGAGATCTGACTAACTTTTTCAAAACGTAGAAACTCTTTAGCAGCTGGATGTCCACGAGATCGAGGCCAGACAGGGTTGAAGCGCCTACCTGCAAGCAAGGGACCACAAGAACGTTGTTGAAAACCCGAACGCCACGGCAAGCACTCCCGTAGATGCCAGCGAGAACAGGACGACTGGGCGACGGCCACACCGATCGGTAATCATCCACCACAACTATGCCGAGATCACATCATCGGCCATGACGCTGGAAGGCAGCAGACCAGCGGAGTACCCTGAGGAAATTTCGGCGTCGACACAAGCAAAAATAACAGGTCAGGAATGGCTCCATGAAATTCATCCGGCCATGTTAATGCTGTGAATGTACACAGGAGAAGCGGAGGAAGCTTCCGGAAAACAGGATGAACCAGTCGCTACGAAATCTCCGTTTACGCGATTCTTCCCCATTCATTTACTATGCAAAGAAAGGACCAAGTAGTAACGTTTTTTTGTGGGTGGAGTTTGGAAACAGCCATGATTTGCAAGCATCACAGTGTGGCGAAAGTGAGAGAGCAGTCGAAACCCGTGGGAGGTCTTCCTTCTCTTTGACCTAGGTGGTGCATCCGAAGCAACGTGTCACCGAGACTTAGGAAGCGTTTTTTCAGAACCGATGGGGCAATCGTTTTCCCTCCGTTCTTTTGGACTAGTGCCGTTGGGTCCGTGCAAGAGCTTCTTGCGTTACCCGTGGAGGTGTGCGTGTATCGCTTATGGTTTACTTGCAAAGAAAAAGTTTATTGGCTGAGGATTCCGAGCGATGCCTTCGAAAATTGGTCTCCTTCCGCGGGGCATACTTTTTCCGCTGGTTCTTGCGTTTGTCATCGGTCATTTAACTAACGTCGTGGGTGCACGAGATGGCTACCGAACGAACTATCTTGTGAAGCTTGTGCTCCCCACAAGTTGAGATAACATTGTATGCTGATCGGGGAATCGTAGGACGCAGGCACTTTAGTCCTGTAGTGCTTCCGCTAACACAATAGGTTTTTGTTGCGAATGCTGGATCTAGCATCTATCCATTGAGATGGATGGAGTCGTAATGTTACAGCACCCATGCATCGCCTCCCCCGCCCCAAATTGGCGGGGGGGGCATAAGGTCATAGAGGTCGAATATAGGTCTGCGAGAACGGCCGACGACGTGTGCTGCGCGGCTACGGTGGATGCTGTCAATCATTTCGTTCGGGACCCTCCACCATTAAATTTCGTGGGTAATGCAAAGTTCGTGTTCAAAGCATTCGTCCTGGACTATACAACCAAGACGCGCGTCACCAAGCAATCCTGCATTCGGTGCGGCAACAGTCGAAACAGTTATTCTTGCCGGTAGTTTGACACAGCAACGATTGTAACATGTACAGGAGGACTGGACTGCGGGAAGAAGAAAACAAATGTGACACGAGAAACGAAGAGAAGAGGAGAAACACGATCACTTCGCCCCCATGAGGATGCAACAACCGAAGCAAGAATCAATATTTTGCGTGCATGAACGAATTACACTGAAAACGTCTAGACTCTGTGCGGTATGTCTGGACGTACTACATGTTCCTTCAGACAATCAGCAGATTATCATCTCTGGACACTGGGAAAACGATCGACAATACGGAACATGTCAGGACTCGAACGTGTGTGAGATCGCTTCGTTCGTTCGGTGGATGGCACCGTAAAAACTACCGCACCTGGTATACTTTTAAAGGTTTTAACAAGTTATATGCATGTACTATTGAGAATTTCGTCAGAAAGTGTGTCCCGAGATATTGGCATCCTGAATAGTGGAAGCCCAATGTAGTGGCATCTAAATCTCTTGTCACAATCTCAAAAATTATGGATGTATGGACCCGACAGTATATCGAGTGCATAGTGGTAATGCCTTGCACTGCCTTGAATATTTCAGTGCCGTAAACTACGGCATTTTCCCCCCGGGGAGGGGATGTTGTTTTTTTCTGAAACCAACCCCCCCGGGGGAAAATTGACGTACCGCGGGGGGTTGGTGTTTTTTTTTTTCCAACGCTATCCCGGGGGGAAGCCCCCCCCTGGGTGGTTGTGCGAAATATTGATGGTCCACACACCACACACACGGAGAGAGTAGCGAAACTGGGATGAATATGGTTTACGAGCAAGCAATCAACAAGCAGAGGGACGAGGAACTGTTTTTTTTTAGTTCATTAGCTGTAGAGTGGGTACAGGTTGAGGCAAGCGTGGCGAGCATATGGCAGACGGTGCGGGTGTTTTTGTCGGGTCGCAAGAGAGGTACCATTGCCTAAGCTCATGCACAAGAATTCGGAGTTTGTCCGCAGGAACAAGCAATTTTATGGTTTGGTTCTACCTTGAATTGCGAGATTCAGAAATGAATACGATTATTTCCCCCCGTCCCCCCCGGTGTTTACCATCGGGGTTGGGTTTTCGTCGCTTGGCAACGACGTTGTAAAACAAGCCGCCGCCCCCCCTGGTGTTTGCCATCGGGGTTCGGTTTTCGTCGCTCGGCGATGACGTTGTAAAACAAGCCGCCCCCCCCGGTGTCCCCTCCTCCGGTGTTTGCCATCGGGGTTGGGTTTTCGTCGCTTGGCAACGACGTTGTAAAACAAGCCGCCGCCCCCCCTGGTGTTTGCCATCGGGGTTCGGTTTTCGTCGCTCGGCGATGACGTTGTAAAACAAGCCGCCCCCCCCGGTGTCCCCTCCTCCGGTGTTTGCCATCGGGGTTGGGTTTTCGTCGCTTGGCAACGACGTTGTAAAACAAGCCAAGTCACTTCGTGAACTCGGCAACCAGGTTACCGTTTTTGTTTTTCTCCCCTGTTTTTTTTTTGGCGGTAACCATAATGGTGGTCGAGTAGATCATGTTATGCGGGGTGGAGAAGCCTCACTCCGCACAAGCGGGATGATCGCACCACGTTGTGCAACAATGGTCAAGCACCCTCGAGGTAGTTACACGACAGTGCTTACAGCTGTCTCTGGAAGTGAAGTACCAGAAAATAAATTAAGTCATACGCAGCTGTCATCCGTACGCAAGGAAGTAAGCACAAGATG
>CACKRE030000273.1:226948-244147 GCA_902602495.3 Ectocarpus sp. CCAP 1310/34 | reverse complement strand
GAGGGTGTGACATGGACAAGTTTGGTAAATTAGACAACAGCGAAAAAACGATCGCGGTAATTGGGGATAGATGGTGGGCACAAGAGGCCGTAGAGGACGGGGATAAGATGTGCAAGGAATTTTTATGTAGTTTGTGGCAGAAACGTAAAGAGCTCCCAAATGTTGGTGGTGTCTCTAGTAGGGGTAGGAACGGTGCTCCGTCTCGAAAGGGACGCGCGGTCAATGGTCAAATGACTATTGCAAGCAACAAATGAGTACGCCCCCCTCCCCCGGTCCCCGGTGTTTGCCATCGGGGTTTGGGTTTTCGTCGCTTGGCAACGACATTGTACAAAACAAGCCCCCCCCCCGGTGTTTGCCATCGAGGTTGGGGTTTCGTCGCTTGGCAGCGATGTTGTAAAACAAGCCGATCACTTCGTGAGCTCGGCAACCAGGTTACCTCCTTTTTTTTGCCTCTGGTTTTATATGTCGGTAACCATGAACGGTGGTCGAGTAGATCATGTTGTGCGGGGTGGAGAAACCTCACTCCGCGAAAGCGGGATGATCGCACCACGTTGTGTTAAATTGGTCAACCACCCTCGAGGCAGTTACACAGTACTTACAACTGTCTCTGGAAGTGAAGCACCAGAACATAAATTAAGTCATACGCAGCTGTCATTCGCACANACGGTGGTCGAGTAGATCATGTTGTGCGGGGTGGAGAAACCTCACTCCGCGAAAGCGGGATGATCGCACCACGTTGTGTTAAATTGGTCAACCACCCTCGAGGCAGTTACACAGTACTTACAACTGTCTCTGGAAGTGAAGCACCAGAACATAAATTAAGTCATACGCAGCTGTCATTCGCACAGTACGCAAGGAAGTAAGCACGAGATGCCGAACACCGTTAGCAGGATGCAGCGCACCCTTCATGCGACTCGCCGAATACCTCACGGCGCTTCGCGCTTGGTGATGTGAGAGCCTGGTCCGGTGAGAACCCGGCGTGCTCCGTCCCGGCTTTGTAGGGATGCGAGGTCAATGGTCAAGCGACAACGGCATGCACGACTATGAGTACACCCCCCCGGTCGCCGGTGTTTGCCATCGAGGTTTGGGTTTTCGTCGCTTGGCAAGGACGTTGTAAAACAAGCCGATCACTTCGTGAGCTCGGCAACCGGGTTACCGCTTTTTTTTGCCTTATTTTTTTTTGCGGGAACCATGAACGGTGGTCGAGAACCCTCACTCCGTGCAAGGGGGATAATCGCACGTTGTGTTAAATCACTCACCTACTCTCGAGGCAGTTACACAGTGCTTGCAACTGTCTCTAGAAGTGAAAGAACCAGAAAATAAATTAAGTCATACGTAGCTGTCATCCGTACGCAAGAAAGTAAGCACAAGATGCTGAACACCCATAGCAGGATGCAGCGCACACTTCATGCCACTCGCCGAATACCTCACGGCGCTTCGCGCTTGGTAATGTGAGAGCCTGTCCCCCCCCCCCCCCCCCCCGGCGGACCCACATTTAATTTCCGAGCATATGTATGTGACATGTCTTGAATTGGTTTTCGCGCAAACCCTTGACGATACAACAGACAGAAAGGCAGATGACAGTGAAAAGGGATTGACGCGCGTATGGAGCAAACAAAAGGTTGGGCAATATCCAATCGGGGAAGATACGTCTCATCTGTACAAACTATTTTCTCTGGAGCGGATATCCGCAAGGGAAATCAAGCAGCATCACAATCAATCCGAGTAAGCAGCTCCAACTTCCATAGCGTCACATAACATCCATAGCATCCATAGCAACCTCCATAATCAGCATATCAGGTTCAGCACTCACAAGTTGTGGCAATGGCAAGGGTATGGCTCAATCGATCTTTCGCTTTGACGGCGGTGTTGAGTGAAACACCTGGGTTGTTGTTTAGGGTCACCCGCCGAGGAAGAGGCGTTTGCCCCCAGGGGTCAGGGGACATGTACCCTGGACCCCTCCAGCAAGATGGATCAGGAATGAATCGGTCTGCCTGATTCCCGATCACGTCAGCCTTGTACGCTCTCCGGATACTCGCTACCATGCGAAGTATCCATCATCGTATTTCGAGAGTCGGTGGGGACAACCGGCCCTCGTGAACCAGGAGATGGCGATCTTGGCTCTCCGGATACTCGCTACCATGCGAAGTATCCATCATCGTTTTTCGAGAATCGGTGGGGACAACCGGCCCTCGTGAACCAGGAGATGGCGATCTTGGCTCTCCGGATACTCGCTACCATGCGAAGTATCCATCATCGTTTTTCGAGAATCGGTGGGGACAACCGGCCCTCGTGAACCAGGAGATGGCGATCTTGGCTCTCCTAGCTTCATTCTCCGTCGATCGGTGCGATGACGGTGGTGCAAAAGATTTCGCGCGACCATCCACTGCCAGCACACCGCCCCACACTGCCAGAGAGACGGTCAGCAGGCTCACGGCAGTGGTATACACATCGGTCGCTACTCAGGCAGAGAAGGACGGATGGGCAGCCACTCCCATCCCAACGTCCATCTCTCGCTTCGTGAGCTCCTCTCAGTCGCTATCAGGGTACTCCACTCGCCTGTAGGGATACCAATAGCCGAAAACGGTGGCCTTGAAGAAAGTGTGGGCTGGTCTTCGTTGTCGATAAATTCGCGACCCACTGTGTACCCACCGGGAAGACTCGCAAGGCGTGTTCCCGCGACTCCGCTTCACATGCGCCCCGGGTGGGCGGTCCGACAGGTCTTGGCGTTACATCCTCACCATGATAGTCCTCATACGCCGCGTGAAAGACATCGAGATGCAGGGGGGGAAAGCTGCCGCTCGTCTCGTCTTCCGTTAGTCAGGGCGACAACGTGCCGTCTTGGTGGCGGCCCTGATACTCCCAAGACAATGTGTTGCCGGTACCATGCGCGACCGTCCAGTCCAACAGTATGTACAGGGGGACCGCGACAACAAAGATCTCCGCGAGGCGCAGGTCAGCTGACTACAAGAGGTATGCGTACTCATCCTCGAGCGGGAGCCGGCGGTGTTGGGGTTGCGCTTGGTACATCTTGACACCGGCGGCCGCGACTCGGCGTTGGCGTACCCGTCGCTCGTTCAGTTGAACCTTGAAGCTCAGGTGGTTTCGGATGACGTGGGTCGTACGCCAGCTTCGGGTGGTGGCTGTCGCGGTGGAGAGTGTTGCTTACCTCCTTGACTAAGACGAGATTGCTGACAACGGCCATAGCACCGGGCGACCCCCGCGCCATGTTGACGTTGTCACGCTGTCGCTGTAGGTTTTGGGCCTCATGGCGTCGTTTGAGGATTCCTTGCGTCATGCGCTGTTGGTCCGCAATTGTCCTCTCAAGCCTTGTCCAAAAGAGTCGTCGTCGAGGGCTTGGGTCATGGCGTCGATGAGGCTACGCGACTCCCGACCGAAGAATATTCGAAATGGTGACGCCCCCCAAGGGAGGGACGCGTCTGGCGTGACCCGGTGGATCCAGGTGGCGACAGGGACGAAGTCATCAAGGTCTCCCCATCGCCGGGGCGCATGAAGTACACAGCTGAGTCCGGGTCTCGTGAAGCCACTCCCCCAGCCTCTCGACTGCTCCCCCGTGCCCGCGGGTGGTTGGTTGGGCCGTAGTTCGGGGGTACTTGCAGACAGCGACGCAGGTGCTTCATCACTTTCGCCGTGAACTCGCTTTCGGGGTCGCCTCGGATCGACAGCGGCACACCAAACAACAGGAGCCCCAGCAGTTCGTGGCTGACAGCAACTGCTTCCTTCGACGGCAGAGGAACGGCGGCGAGGAAGTTGGACACTCGGACGCTCGGTCAATGTCGACGAGCAGGTACCGGTTACGGTTGTCGGGGGACACCTTCATGTCCTGAATGTCCATCTTGAGGATTTTACATGGCTGGAGGAGTCGGGCAGGCATCATGGCGAAGTGCTTGCGCCACGCTCTTGTCCGCCGTCGGCATTTGCAGGACAGGACATAGGCGCGGGCGTCTTTCTCGAGGGTGGGCCAGTGGCACCTCCTCTCGATCAGTATCGTCGTATGCGCGGTCCCCGGGTGGCCGTACGTGCCGTGAATCAGGGCCAACACCGCCAGCACGAGTCGTCTGGGCACCGCAATCACGTACCCGCGGCCCCGCGGTGCGCACCAGGGCAAGTCGTCGTTGGCAAGGACATACTCGCTGTCTTCTCGTCGTCCCGCGCGTCCAACTCGCTCCGCAGTGGACGTAGCGAGGGTCCTGCCGCTGCGTTTCCACGAGTTTCGCGGTGTCTCGCAGGGTGTCCTCCATCAGCGCCAGCTGGGCGGAGAGTCCACGGCGTAGCTCCGGCGTGTCCAGCGGGAGGTGGTCATCTGAAGAGTGTTCCTCGGGGTGCGGCAGCGGGGTACTGCTGCCGCGGTTTACCGCCGGTGCCGGGGTGATCGTCGGTGCCGGAGGAGGTAGCGGTGAAGCCATTGGAGCAAGTATCGGCGAGAGCGGCGTTGGTTGTGGCGGCGGCGACGGTGGCGTCGGCGTCAGCGAGGGCGCCGGCTCTGGTGTAGGCGTTGGCACCGAGCGTCGGGCCAGTGCTTTCCCTGTCGACGAGGCCCGGGTGGTTCCACCACTCCTGCGATTGGAGACCGGTGTGGCGTCCGTAGGTTTCTCAACCGGTGGGGGTGCTGCCCGGCGGGCCATTCCTCATGTGACCCTCGGTATGACAAAAAAGCGCGGCTTCTCGACGCTGACGTCCACGATCGGGGCCCCGGGTGCTTCTTCCCCTCCCCCGTGCTCCCTCTTCCTTGCTAGATGCTTCCGTCGGGTCCAGCCAGAAGCTAGCAAGGACCACCGACAACTCTTCGTCCAGGCTAAGGCGCTGGTCCGACGGGTGCCTATCACGCCGTAGATGCCGAGTGCACTGACCGCTTCTCGGAGCATGGCTGGCAAGGTGAACTCCTCGAGCGCCCACACGGCGTCGATACGCCGAAGTCGGGGGGGGGTGGAAGTCGGCTTGGGTCGTGGTGAGGTTCACGAAATCAGCCCATGACAGGTTTTCGGCATCGACGAGAGGCGCGTCGTCCGTGGGGTTAGGCTGGTACTTCTCCGGCAGTGGTCGACGGCCCATGACGTGCTCATGAGCGAGGGTGATCGCTGAGTACTGCCTTGCCGTCGTGTGGTGTTTCAGGAAGAAGTGGCCCTCATGCTCCAAGAACGCGCCTACCGTCGGTTTGGTGGTCGTGCGCTGCTGTAGACGGAGCTTCCATCTGGCCAACTTCGCCGGCAGCTGTTTGGGGGAGTTGTACGGGTACCGCTTGACTGCAACCGCGAAGACCCGCTGTTCCCCGGTGGGCACCCCTACATCCGTGGCGTGTAGAGTGGCTTCCTTGACGAAGCACCGAGCCTGCTCCAAGGTCGGTCACAGGCGGTCCTTCCACACCGGTGTCCTGGAGAATTCCGCCGGGTACTCCAGGAGCAGCAGCTTCGCCCTGGAGGTGGTGAGGGTGTCCACGATGGCGGCGGCCTGGGTGGCCGCCGTGTCGCCGCGGCGGTGGAGGGCCGTAGCGCTGGCAGGCGCTGCCGATGAGAACTTTTGGTCGGGGTTCGGTCAGTACCTGCGTGCAGCGGCGGCCATAGGTGGAGTTCGGACTAGTCGGACGTCTATATTCCAGCTGTCTACTCTCACACACTCCAGCGTGGTCCAGTCCGGCTCGATCGCGGCGTCGACTCGTAGACGGCCTTCGAGCGCTAGGAGCGCTCTGCCGGCAACGCAGCCCAAAACTGCGGCTCGGGGCAGCCGGGGGACCAGGGCGGTCCGAACGTTCTCGCAGCTCAGGAGGCGGCGGCAGTCGTCGCTTTCCAGGAGCTCCGGTGTGAGCTGGGGGGCAAAGAAGACGGTTAGCGGCTCCGCCGGCTGGTGGCATACCTCGGTCAGTCCAAGCGCAACAAGGGAGACGCCGTCAAGTACCTTCTCGTCCTCCACCGCTGCCCGAATTTCCGCGGTCGCGTTGAAGGGCGGCGGGTGGGTCTCCTCCCGTGACGTCGGAGGTGCCAACGTCCGGAGCGGCACACTGTCGAGCACTGGTCCCACCAGGCCCTGGTTGCTCACCGGGCGGGAGATGTCGTCAGGCAAGAATGTGTCGACGGGCGGCTCTGGTGCTCCTTTGCGGTGCAGGCGCGACAGCGCGTCGGGCGCCGTGTGGTCTTCGCCCTTCCGCCGTCTGAGCTCGATGTCGAACTGCATCAACCGCAGCGCCCACCGGCGGATTTTGGAAGACAGGTTCTGGCTGGTGAACAGCCAGGTCAGGGCGGCGCAGTCAGTGACGAGGGTGGAGCGCCGGTGCTGCAGGTATGTGCAGGATGCTCGATGCCATAGAGCACCCCGAGGACCTCCCGGTCGTTGGGGGAGAGCCTCTCCTCCGTTCGTGTGAAACGGTGCTCATGCGGCGAGTTCGCTGGCGTCCGTGCGCAGGGTGAACGGTAAGCTTCAGTTCGGTACCGCCAGCACCGGGTGGGTCCCCAGTGCTTTCATGATGGCCTGGAATGCTTCGGACTGCGCGGGGCCTCACGAATCGCAAGATGGCGCGCTCGCTTCGAGCTGAACGTCTTGTCCCGCAGGAGATGGTGATTGGTGCCGTGAGGGCACTGAATTCCGGCACGAACTCCCGGGGGGAACCGGCGAGATTTAAGAACGCTCGCACCTCGCCGACCGTCGCTGGCATCTCCATTTCCTGCACGACCTTAATCTTGAACGGGCCGGCCGCACGCCCGACCTCCCGACCATGGCTCCCAGGAATTCCACCTCCGACATGCAGAACATGCACTTCTTGAAGTGCACCGAGTACCCCGCCTCGTAGAGAAGGTCCAAAACCTCCTCGATGAGGGTGAGGTGCCCCTCCAGCGTGGCGCTCTGCATTTCGTCCAGCCAGCGTTGGACGCCGCCCTTGTTCTCGACCGGGACAAAGGTGTCGCCAACGTGGGCCGAGAACACGGCGGGGATCGTCGTGAGGCCGAAGTCGCAACGCGTGAGCTCGTACAGTCGCCCACGAGCGTCTCTGAAGGCCGACGTGTGGCGGTCGGCTTCTTTGATGGAGAACTGGTGGTAACCCGAGGGCATATCGAGTAGCGTGAAGAAGTTGGCGGCCACAACAACATTCCTCACGTTGCTGCTCTTTGCGGATGCCTCGGCTTGGGGGTAGAACCAAATGCCCGTCGTTCGTTGTTTGTTGCACACAATCCAGGTTCATCCCAGCTGCAATCTCGACCGCCGAGGCCGTCAGAAAGTTAGCGCATTGTAGGGAGAGCAGGTGGGGAAAATAGAAAATCAAAATCCAAACTTGGTCCACATCAACAGCACTTCCATGCTGTGGTTGGTATTATCGTCGTGTACCACAACGACATCGTCGCCAAAGTGCTGAGCCCCCCGCTATATTTCTTAGTGACAGCATTGCCGTTTACCTTCTTGACGATGGATGCTCCTCGCCCTGGATTTCTTGGCGGGCGCGATGTCCAGATCATGTTTTGATCGGTATGCGGAAATCATTTCGTGGCATTGCGGCACTTCGTCGGCACGATACATCACATCTGATTCAGGACCGTATCCTTTCAGTCTTAGACGATATCGATAATGTTGCGGACCTTTTTGGCCTTGACCGCTTCGATGCCCTACCACTTTCAGTGCGACGTCTCTTGCAATTTTCGGTTGATTTTCGTCGTTTGCTGTCAGGGCAGGTAAGGGAAGTTGTTTCCCAAGGAAATATTCCGCCAGTTTTCCAAATTGTGGTCCTGGTGGTTTTTTCCTTTCATGGTACTGTTTTAGATGGGCAAGATGCACGGATATTTCTCGTGTTTCATTGACTCGCTTCACCCTATACACAACTGGCGACAGTTGTGAGCAGATGGTATACGGTCCTCGCCAAGGTAAGAACAGCTTCGGATTTGGTCCAGCTGAATCCTGGTGTGGTCGGTATACGAGTACTTGTTGACCAGGTTTAAAGACGGGGTATTGCGGTAAGTTTTCGTTTTTCGCAGCTTGCTTCTCTGCACGTTCCGTGAGGTTCTTCGCGCTAGTTTGAAAGCAATTTGTAGGTTTTCTCGTGTTTTTTGAGCAAAACTCTCGGTATCTGCGGTTGATCCTACATGTGGGATTCCGAGAATTACATCTACCTGTAAACGTGCTTGGCGACCAAACAACAAGAAGTACGGTGTCTCATGCATGGTTTTATTAAACGACGTATTATACGCTAGTTGAACCATTGGCAGGAGATCCGCCCAGTTGTCACGATTCATGGAGCTATGCATTGCGAGCATGGAATGCATCGTTGAATGCACACGCTCAGAGACCGAATTACCTTGCGGACGATACGGCGGCGTGCGTGTTTTCTTGTAGCCAAGGATTGTTTGCAACTGATAGGTTATCTTGTTTTCGATTTCAGTGCCTTGATCAGAGTGCAGCATTTCAGGCGGGCCAAAGATACTGATGATCCGATCAATGATTACACGTGCTACGGTTTCAGCAGTTTTGTTTGGAACTGGTGTGAGAATTGCATAACGCGTCAAGTGGTCCATCATGGAAATCACGTATTTACATCTCACTCCGACTGCTGACATTGAGAGTGATTTGTACTCGACTAGGTCGACTGATACTCTTTCAAACGATCGCTGTACAGGTACGTGACCCGTCGGCAGTTTCGGACGGCAGTGAGGTGTCTTTCTCCGTTGACAGGCCTGGCATTCTAGGCACCAAGTCCGGATGTCACGGTTCATTGACTGCCACCAATATTTTTGACGTATTTTTTCGTACGTTGGACGAAATGCGAGGTGTCCACCTGAAAGAGCGTGATCATGGTATGCGTGCATCACTAAACCGGTGAGGTCAAGTGGGACTGCAAGTTGATCACTAAGAGTGCTTCGTTTTCGTAGGTGTCCTGGCAGATACGATTTAAACAGTAAACCGTCTTGTATGGAATACTACGACATTGATCTTGCCGTTTCGTTGTCTGGTAGCGGTGCTTTGGCGTCTAACATGTATTGGACATATTCGCCGTATTCTTCGGCTTGTTTCTCACTTCCGTGGCGCTGACGAACTTTGAATTGACTGGGAATAATTCCCTATCACAAGGACTGATTGCACATCATCCAATTTGTCAGTCGAGGCTTGGTAGACTTGGAATGGTCTGTTTGGCATGTGTTGCTGCAGCTTTGGATCGTCCGGTACATTTCGGCAAATCGGTGCAAGGTTCGGCGCAGTTCGTTCTTGTTCATTATCGAACACGAAAAGTCGCGATAACGTATCCGGCACTACATGCAACTTTCCCGGTTTATGTTAAACCGTGAAATCGAAGGATTGCAGTGCTATTGCCCATCTAGTGAGCATATTTGACATGCATCGTATAACGATATCGCAATGCCGCATGATCAGTTACGCACGAAAAATGTCTACCCCATAAATAAGGACGCCAGAGTTAAATTGCTAGAACAACAGCATAGCATTCTTTCATGGAGTAGTGTTGTTGGCTTTTGTTGAATCGTTGGCTACAGTATGCTTCGATATTCACGTCATCGCCATTCTGTTGTGCCATTGCACTTTTGGTGTGCTTATACCAGCGACAGACTGTGCGTGCTACTATCACCCCACGGAATGCATCTGGTGTATCCTGCTTGCCAACGTCATCGGACGTAACGATGCGTGGTTCAACCACGGCAGCTGTTTCATGTTGTGCAGGTATGCTGCATTTCCGTGTAGTGTATACAGGCACTGCAGGCGTGCCCCGCTCCACTGCTACCACATAACAGTTCTTACTGTTTTTCTGATCGGTCGTGGAATAGCGCGTTTTGCGGTGGACTGCTGAAATTTTGGTTGTTTTAAACGACAATTCTTCCGCTTGCCAATCAAGAACACCACCAAATGCGCCCACTATGCTATTGTCGAGTAGCATATCATCAGGTCCCAACGACGGCAGCACTAGAGCTTCAACAGGTAACGTGATTTCTCCCATTATTAATAGTGTCAGTTCAAATCGTATCCTGCAATTTTTAGGGGCGAACCATCGGCGCTGGCAGATTGATTGCTCCCGGGGGTACTGGAAATATTTCCGTGTTTTTCGTTTTGTGACTTCTCATGAACTTCCGTGAAATGCATGGTATGTCACACGCCGTGTCCATTGTTATTTCATCAACCGATTCATTGTTTATTCTGGCTGGTACACGCACTCGCTTGGATGTCGATCGCAATACCGATGGACACACGGGATATCCAGCGAGTGCAGACATGTAAAAAGCATGAAATTCTTCATTACGGTCAGTTCTCATTAGGTTAGACCTATGTTTCGACCTGAAGTCCCCAGCTACGGTAGCTACGTGCAAGGCTCGCGGCGCTAAACAGGCGGCTACTTGCCTTACTTGGGTGCTATCCCCTAGTGCTGGATCTACAGCGGCTACTGCATCAGTTGTGCGGGTACTTGACTTCGGGACTCCTCGCGTTTGCTTGCTGCTACAACCTTGCGAGAATGTTCTCGTGATACATGTATTTCAACTGTCTTTCTACAGCGCTGCTCTTTGACTGCTTTTCTTGTTGTTCCCACCAGAGATTGTATACCATTGTTACAGTGTTTTGAATCCCTCTCATCTACTCTGGCTCTATTCTGCTTTCTCGTGCTTTGCAGTCTATCCTGGTTTGTACCTCCTGGTTTGACAGAACCAAATGATTGGTGTCCCACGTTGGCCGAGGGATGCTACCTACTCGGGCGACCCTAGTTTTTCGTAACCGTGTACCCCTCATTTTTAGCGGCTTGTTCGTTTTTGCACTCCGCGCGGGTGTGCGTGAAGCGTATGTTACTGAAACGACAACCAATAAAGTCACATTCCTTCCTATGTTTGGCGATGTCGGGCTTGGCAGTACCAGCGAACGATACTTTCGCCTTCGCCCGCGCGGGAGGACCCCGGGATTTGGAACTATCCTTGTCACGTTTGTCGGTCCCCCGCTGAGCACGCCCACCGCGTCGCGCGCCGTATGCTCCACCACTGGACACGAACGCTTCCTGCCCTGAAATACAGTTTTCAATGGCAGTGATGCGGTCCTTGTTGTCGTCCGCAGTACTTCGGAGCTGCCCGGGGCCAGCAGAGCCGTAAACGGTAGAGGCGGTAGCCGAGATGGGGGCAGGGGGCGAGCGCAGTTTATTGGGCTCGTGTCTACGAGCACGCGCTGTCGACTCCATGAAAGAATCGGATGGATCTGTCCGCATCATCTCTACGCGAATGTAGGGGTGTACACCATTTTCGAAAAATGCGGTGAGAGCTTGGTTAAAAGCGTGTTCATGAGGTGGTACATTCAGCGGAGCTGTGCGTTCAGCTTCGCCTAGAAGTCTGGCAAACGCGCGTGATACTCTGAACGCAAACACGTCAACTGATTCGCTAGTCTTCGCTTCTAATGTCATGACATCACGTGCAAGAAGAGCAATCCGGTTGGCGGGAGCGAACGATGTGGTGAAAGCCGTGACCCATTCCTTCCATGTTTTCGGAGGTGTGATCCGGACCACTTCCCCACGTGCACGCAACGCATTTAGCTGAGCTGGCGGTCGCCATTCGAGAGATGAGCTAAGCATGAGGCTGAGACTTTGAGCTGCGGCACCTCGCACGAAGAGCGCGAGATGTTTGACTGCGCGGTGATCGATTGTGCTTTGAGAGACGTTGTCTGCAGACAACAGACCGATGTGTGCCCTGTAAAGTGCCATTTTTTCGGGAACATCTTCGTATGGCAGACCCTCGAGCTTGAGATCAGGAGGTAGGTCAGTAGCTTTCAAAGTAAATCGCGCCGTGCTAATCACGTCCTGATTTACCGTGCTTTGAGTTACCGGGGCAGGGTTGTCCTGGTTTACCGTTTGCTGGTTAACCTGGTTCGGTGAGGCCTGGTTTACCGTGTTGTGGTGTACCGGGTTACTAGGTGAAATTGTCGGTGTAGACATATTTCTAGCAGGGGTTTGTTGAACACTTGCTGTCGTGTGCATTCCAGAGCGATTTTCTGCTTCAAGATCGGGGGCAAGCAAACGCGGATTCACCTTCTGGATGTCTTGCTGGTGAGCGGCTCCCGGCATAAGCATGCTCAGGACCCATGCCGGCGGGGCCTTCTCCGCCTCCACTGCCTTTGTGACCGCGCTGACGAGAACGGCCTCCAGCGGCCCGCCGCTTGCCAGGAGCGGTGCACTCTGCTGACTGGCGGCGTCGGCGCGGTTCTGCAGGATGTCGTGTGCAAGGTCGTCGTCGAGTCGTCATCGTCATCGTCGTCGTCAGGGGTGGGTCGGTGTCGAGGGTTTGGGTATTACCAGCCTTGGCGCCGTCGCTATCGCTGCTGTTGTTGTCGCTGTCGCGACCGTCACCGACCAGGGCGTGGAAATATCCGCGATGGTGACTGCTCTGCGAGGGTGCTACGCTCGCAGCCGCACCGGCGGATTTCCCCAGCTTGGGCAGGCTTCGGCTGTCCCTCTTGGGACTTAGCTGGGCCGTGGTTGGTGGTGGCAGCAGCGTCGGGACGCGGCGTTGCTGGCGGTTTGGGCGTCAGCTGCTTAAGCTTTTCTGCTGTTGTTGCCGCTGTTGTTGCGACCCTCCGTCCTTTTTCTTCCCTTGCTTCCTTGGATTGGAGCCCATGTTTCACACGTGGGTTGCAAAGATAGAACGCTTCGTCGAATGCCAATATGGACGCACTCTACTCTGGGTGAGCGAAGAGTCCGGGGATGTGGTGGCTATGTCCTTCCACCGGAGGTTGGCTTTTTCCTTTGGTGCAATGTGGCGAGGAATGCCAAGCGTGACCGAGCGAACTCAGTCACGCGAGGGTGGTACGGAGAGTGGGCGAGCCTTCGTAAACTCATTTTCCCATTCTCCTACAAATCGATCAACTCTTTGCAGCCGTTGGGGATCACAAGAGTTGGGGACCCTCGGAGAGCAGAAATCTATTGTCACATATTCCCTCAGATCCTACTCTTTATGTACGTGTATCCGTCCTCCCTGAATCTCCATATCCTGACCTCCACATTTTGTCGTATTTTTTTGCGGTCACCGGTGGTCGAGAAGATCATGTTGTGCGGGGTGGAGAAGCCTCACTCCGCGCAAAGGGGATAATCGCACCACGTTTTGTTAAATTGGTCAACCACCCTCGCGGCAGTTACACAGCAGTACTTGCAACTGTCTCTGGAAGTCAAAGCACCAGAAAATCAAATAAATTAAGTCATACGCAGCTGTCATCCGTACGCAAGGAAGTAAGCACAAGATGCCGAACACCCTTAGCAGGATGCAGCGCACCCTTCATGCGACTCGCCGAATACCTCACGGCGCTCCGCGCTTGGTAATGTGCGAGACTGGTCCGGTGAGAACCCGACGTGCTCCGTCCCGGCTTTGTAGGGATGCGAGGTCAATGGTCCAACGACTACGGCATGCACGACTATGAGTACATCCCCCCCCACGGACCAAGATTTTCGATTCGTAGGCCTACGTGTCTTTAATTGTTTTTCGCGTAGACCCTAGACTTGTTGGCACTTTTTCAGAAGAGAGAGGCCTCGCAGAATATGAAAAATTATGTGGGACCCCTACAGTACGAGGCAAGTGGGACTGACGGAGGCAATTAAGTACGCACAGCTACATAATATACTCTCGCCCCCTGCGAATGCTTGGCTTGTTGGCTCTCTTATCCAAGTTTGGTGAGGGGTCCCCGTCGGGGATGGAAATGCAGTGTCTCCTCCCCCTGTAGTCCGGGGATGACAACCGAATGTCCCCCGATCAACGTGCATGGCACTGACAGGGGTGGCTAATTAAGTATTCCCCTTTTCCAGAGTTAGCCCTCTGAAGTAGTGGGTTTGCTCCAGAAGATTCATCGGGAGGCATGCACGATAAGCTTCCGAAGACGAGCCTGACGGGGGTCGCGCGGTGTCCGCCTCGCCATCTCTCGGCGATTTCTGTGCAGGCCTACATGACAGACGCACACACAAAAACAGAAGTGGCACACGCCTCAGCGAAATCGCCTCAGCACAAAACATGGGGGTCTCGGGGTCTGTGGATATTTGTGCCTGTAACCCCCACCCCACTCCGCCCAGGACTAACTTCCGGTAAGTATATCTGTATGGAAGTGTGTGTCTTGATTTAAATAAAATTTTCGCGCCCTTGACGGCACGACAGATAGACCGATGAAACTGCCAAGTGGTTTCTACGCATGTCAATCCTTGCAGACCCTGAGGAAGACTCACCTAATACACTCGATTTATCTCTTGGGACAGCCGGAAATGCCGTTGCCCTCTTCGGTAGACTGAGAGAGGGGGGCGGGATCCAGTTCCTCTAAGAGGGCTTCAAAGTAAACGGTTTATCCCCTGCTTTTTATTTTATTGGGAGCTATGTCTCCCGAACTTTCCGATGAGTAATGAATCAGCCCGCCATATTACTTCAGTCGATCCTTCCTACATTCCGATCCCATTGCGCTGGCCCGCCCTGAAGATTCTAAAAAGCAGACTAGACAATGAATAAATGCCGAAGCCCAAAAATGAGAGGACCGAGTATGGGGAGCTCCAAAGTAAAAAACCCAACAATATATCATCCTCCCACTCACCGAATGAGTGGCAAGATCATCGCTTGGCCGAAAAAACTTAGGAGAAGGCGCAAAGAGGAATAACCTGGGCCCATTTACAAGAACCAAAATAAAAGCTGCGAGAAATTAACTCAAAAAATACTCTATAGACTCTTTCGGACTCAATTTTTTTCTCAAATGAGGAAATAGATTTAAATTTAAGCCATCGTTTTGAGGATCGTTCCTGACAGTCTCGCCAGAACCCAAGATAAGGAAAAAATAATCAGATTTAACAGCGGAGGGAGGCTCGTTTTGTAGAAAATTGTTGAAGATTTCCGATTTAGCAGCATTCTTCGATTTAACACATCAGGCACCACCCCCACGCACACACAGCAGTCCGCGCGGCCAAACAGAAGCCAGCGCCCAGCGAAAAGGCCCTGGAGTTGGCGCGGCACCAACAAGAGGGAGGCTGCACGATCAGAAAGCCAAGTTAGGCTTGTTGGCGCGGCTATAGGTCAGCAACACCCGCCCGTCACACACAGGTTGAGGCAAGGGGGAAGGGGAGAGCGAGCANGCGAAAAGGCCCTGGAGTTGGCGCGGCACCAACAAGAGGGAGGCTGCACGATCAGAAAGCCAAGTTAGGCTTGTTGGCGCGGCTATAGGTCAGCAACACCCGCCCGTCACACACAGGTTGAGGCAAGGGGGAAGGGGAGAGCGAGCACCGGAACCGCGGAGACAGCGACAACCGATGACGTAGAGGTGGTGGCAGCACCGCCAGCAAACAAACAGGAGCACACAGACAGGAGGAATAGCACGCAATTGGCCTCCTGGTGTAGACGGGCGCGTCCTCCCCGCGCAAGATTATTCTCTGCTGGTCCTCTGCTGTCATGGAGAGAGAGGTTGACTTGATGTGCCCCCCTCCCAATAACAACCTCTTCTCTCCCGAACGCTTGGAATGCGACACTGCAATTCGTGCAGAGGCTGCCGGCGAGTACAATCACTCCCTCCCTCGCTGCCTACGTCCTGGTGCGATTTCGTGTGGTGGGGTTGAGGGGGGCGGCACAGAAGACACACACGCACACGCAATGCATGCACGCACACTCAACAGCAGAGCAGTGAGAGAGAGCGGTGTCAGCAGGGTGCAGCTGTCACGCAGCGCACCACGTAAAAGCAGCACCACCTGCGGTCAGGGGAAGTTCGTTGGGTGGCAGAGGAGAACTGTTGCCCCTCAGCCAATCATATGAAGCAGCTTAAATCTAAAAATATTTGCCTGCGGGAAGTTTCCAGGGAACTTTCTTAATTCTTACTCTGCTTCCTTACATGGAAAAAATTGGAGCCCCAGTCCGAATTTGTGTAATAGGTCGAAACCCAACGAAAAAAGGAGAAACAAAGAAACGACGACGGAACGACACAACGGCCTGTATCGATGATTGATGAGGACGCCCTAGCGGGCGTACAAGACGTTAAATACACCCAAATGGACAGTGATCCATGCCCACTGTGAGGCTCGTAACACAACTTGTCCGCCGGGGTGGGGCACGAGATTTGGTTTTCGCTCGCCGGCCTCTCTCCCTCTCTCTTTCTACCGTGGCAACAGCATTTGCGTTTGTGCATGTTCAGCTAATCCAGAAATGGCAGCCATCACAAACTGAAAGTAACCCAACAGAACGAAACGTAAACCCACGCACGCATTTATGTTCGAATACGACGCCGTGTTTGTCCTGCTCTGTGACACAGCACGCGACAGATCCCAGAAGAGGAACGACACCACCAGGCGGGGACCGGGACGCCCTGTCGGTCGCGCACAGCACGTGCGCCCGCACGACAGTGTTCCCAGCAAGACGGGGATCTCGAGCCACAAGTTCGACGACGGGGTCCAACCCCCCGCCTCGGAGTGCCCGTTCGAGGAGTGCTGTCCCGCCGTCGCCAGCACGACAGCGGGACAGGACTCCTCGAACGGGCACTCCGCGGCCGGGTGTTGGACCCTTTGAACTTCTGGCTCGAGATCCCCGTCTTGCAAGGAACACTGTCGTATCGGCACACGTGTGCGCGACCGACACGTCGTCTCTATCTCCGCCTGGTAGCGTCGTTCATCTCGGATTTGTCGCATGTTGTGTCACAGAGCAGGAAAACAATGCATCATTTTTGAATAAACGCGTTTGTGGGTGTCTTCACGTTTCGTCCTTATGGGATACTTTCAGTTCTGGACTAGCCGAACAAGCACAAACGAAAAAGCTGCTACCACCGTAGAAAGCGAGAGAGAAATAGAGAGAGAGGGGCTGGCCAGAGAAAACAAAATCTCGCGCCCAGCTCCCCTGTGGACAATTTAACGAGCCTCACCATGGGCATGGATCACGGTGCCGGTCTCACGCAGACCCCGGCCATGGGCCGACATGAAAGTGGCGCGAGTACACGGGGATTCAAAACATCTTCGCGATGTCGTTCTTCTCGAACGGCCGCTTCCAGGCCTCCGTCGACCGCCCCTTGGTCTCCGAAACCAGGATATTCATCGCTGACGTCTGCCTGGCTGAATCGTCGGCCGCAGCGGTTCGGAGCTCCTTGAGTGCATCCACCCGCCAGGCGTGGGACATTGTTATACATCGATGGGAAAACATCGAGAAACGTTTGGACGAAATGAGTAAGACGTTCAGAAGTTGTCATGGTGAGCGATTTAAGCTCCACAGCTTCCAGTGAGGGGGGGGGGGGGGG
>CACKRE030000273.1:207179-226913 GCA_902602495.3 Ectocarpus sp. CCAP 1310/34 | reverse complement strand
ACCAAGCGCGAAGCGCCGTGAGGTATTCGGCGAGTCGCATGAAGGGTGCTTCCAGAGACAGTTGCAAGTACTGTGAAACTGCCGCGAGGGTGGTCGACCAATTTAACATAACGTGGTGCGATTATCCCCTTTGCGCGGAGTGAGGGTTCTCGACCCCGCACAACATGATCTACTCGACCATTGTAGTTACCGCCAAAAAAAAAACGGAGGTAAAAAAAAAACCGGTAACCTGATTGCCGAGTTCACGAAGTGATCGGCTTGCTTTACAACATCGCTGCCAAGCGACGAAAACCCAACCCCGNTTGCGCGGAGTGAGGGTTCTCGACCCCGCACAACATGATCTACTCGACCATTGTAGTTACCGCCAAAAAAAAAACGGAGGTAAAAAAAAAACCGGTAACCTGATTGCCGAGTTCACGAAGTGATCGGCTTGCTTTACAACATCGCTGCCAAGCGACGAAAACCCAACCCCGATGGCAAACACCGGGGGGGGCAATGAGGGAGAGGGGGTGGGCAGGCGATCGGGAGATACGGAGAAGACAAGGTGAGTGCCAACGGAGGGAGGAGGTAACGAGCTGATGGGAATGCGGGAAAACTGAGGGGAGCTGGGAAGAGCATAGGGCTCTAACCACATGTCTTTGTGCTACCCGGTCCGGTCTTGCTTGCTTTGTTGGTGCTGTGGAGATCAACCGAACAGAGGGGTTCCGGTGCCTCGTGACCCTCGGGCTCCGCCCGTTGTCGTGGATCAGGGTAGGCTCCGTGATCGTAGGGAGCACGTCTTGACGGCGATGGCCGGGCGCCGGCGCCACCGGCGTAAATGCAAGGTGGCTGACGATTCCAATGTCGTTGTTCAGGTGCATACCGCCACTCTCCGCGGGAGTAAACCGCTACGGCCTATGACGTATTCGATTAGCGGGGTTTCCTCGATTCCCATGGCAAGGGGGCTACGTGCATTTTTAAGCAAACCTCTGCCCCAACGTCGGGTCCTCAACCGGAACGGGATGTTCCGCCCAATGTGCCTACGTCAAACTGTTTGTCGCCAACTCTAAAGACAAAAGGTTCGTTTCTAAATTGAAGATGGCGCACCGCGAACAACTGGGTCGGGACTCGGTGTGGAGTGCGGTTGAGAAGAGCGGCAACCCGTGATCGAGTCCTCAAGTCGGGGGTACCTTTCATTTGTCAATGAAGAACAGAAGGGCGTGGGGGTGCCGGTCAAGCAAGCCGAGCCCATGTCCGCGCACACCCTGGGCTTGTTGCTGCAGGACATGGGGGCTCGGGCTCAGCTCGCTACACAGGCGGAGCGTGTATTGTTTACTCGCGACATTACTCAATGCGGCGGGGGGTTGACCGTTCCATCACCTTGGTTTCACAGGTGTTGCGCTTGCCACACTCCCGGGAACTGATCTTTGGTTTTCATTTTGAGAAGACCTTGGCTGATGCGGAATACCCGCAGATTTGTGCGTTCCGGGCTGTGACCGAGTACATCTCGGCGGCCCAGCGGATTGGTTGGGACTTGACCAAAGTGTACTTTTTCCCGGAAGTGTCTGCAGACCGGAGGACGGGGGGAGGGCGCCTTGAGGGCGCCGAGTTACACGCTGCCGGGCTGCCGCATTCGTTCACGATGCACTCTTTTCGAGTCGGGGGTTCACTGAACCAGTCGATAGCGAGCACGGCGGTGGATGAGATCACGCGCATCGTAGGCTGGAAGACCGAATCCGTAGCTAAGTGCTACATCGGGGCTACCACACGCTCTCGGGTAGCGGGGGGCAAGCGTCAGAGCGAAGAGGAGTATGAGCTCGCTGCTGAGACACCGTTGTCGCCGACCTTTGCCGCTGCTTGGTCGGCGTGTATACCCAAGGGATGTGTAACGTAAGTGTTGGGTGAGTCTCAAGTCAATGCGGATCTGGGCCGATGGTCACAAGAAGAATCGAAATATAAGGAAGGTTGGGAGGGACCACCGGACGCCGCAGGAGGCCTCACCAAACCCAATACTTACCTCAAATGATCCATCCCGAGGAAGAGAATACCTTAGTAAAATCGTTACCCTACCGAAAGATTCAACTTTGGCCCAAATATGGAACTGCATCAGGTAAACGTTTACTAAGATTAAGGATTTGCTCCCCGCCTCCCAGTGGGGCGGGCGGCAATAGCGAGACGGTTGGCGGTGAGGCTTTGGGAAGAATAAAGTATAAGAAGAAGAAGGAAAACGACTGCCTTCTATAAGTCTATACATCGTGGCAATCAAAGACAATAGTCTACGTATTAACGTGAAAGAAAGAGCCAAACTACAATTGAAACTGCCAGCGGAAGACCGAACTGCCTCTCTCTGGTCTTTTGTTGGACTTTTTTCAGTTTCAGAGAAGAAATACAGTGTAACGTCACGCGCGTGACCGTTTTCCTTCTTCTTGTCTGCTCAGACAACGTTCGTTCAGACGTGCAGGCACTCACGCGTCGCCCGTGCAGTTCCACCAAACTGCGCTGCCAAACAAATCTCTTTCTAATCGTGAGTCATCAAACTGAAGATCTCTATTGCAACCTTGCTACATAGTTGGCTCGATCGTCTGTTACGCCCAAAGAATACGAAAGAGGCACGCCACATTTTACTGCTTGCCGGCTCCTGTGACAATTTTTCTGGACACACGCCACATCGATCACCCACTCACACTCACTCAGACCACGCGTTCGTCGACAAGAGGTTCCCCGCTCTGATTCGAGTATAGGAACAATTCTGTCACGGCAGTGGAGCGCTGAAATCTCGGGCAACGAATCACGCAGTGTCACCACGCGACATGTTGGTACTGCGAGGAATACCTTTGAAAAAGACGCTTCCGCTGTGAACTTGAAGGCACCAGGAAACACAGAACGCGGCAGGACCCACAGACGGCGGTTTCAATGGTGGAGGAGCGAGCATCGGGAAGGGCGATAATGTCTGGCCCCGGGTCGTCGATGAAGTGGACGACGTATTAATCGGCAGGAAGCGGCGGTCCAGAGATCTTGCCTAGTCACCTAAGTCCATCTTAGGAACTGCACCAGAAGAAAGCGCCCACAGGCCGAGGAGTAGCGGCGAAGCGACGGTCCCATGTAGAACGAGAGACGAAAGAGTAGCCCAAGGCAAGGATCGCTCACCTTCGACACGCGCTGATTCTCCCGTGGCCACACCAATACACATCGCGCGATGCTGGTCGGGCGAGCCTGTCCAATGCCGGAGAATGTGTGGCTTCTGGAGTGCTGAAGATCCATTTCGCGCTCCCATGACGGAAGAAGACTTTATCAGTGTGTCTGGTACACAACAGCGGTGGTGTTACCACGACCATGGACAAACTGATGTCCACTAATGCGTTCAACCTCCTGACGTTCAACCGGAGTCGACACTTCCGTCTTCCGTAACATCGTGGGGAAGAAATTTGGTCGCAAGAGTGTTCAAAACAAACTGTGTGAAACCGGCAAGTAGGAGCCTCGGTATGTCGTCGGTATCATGTGGGCTGGCGCAGGCTTGCGACTCACAACCGACAACAGGGTTCGAGTCGTGGCCAAGCAGGTCCGACGGAATATCCACGTGGAGCAACCTGGACGCCAAAGGACTGCCATCAGGGGGCGTTTACGAACAGGGTCCAACGACAAAAACTTTGAACGGACCGATCCATAGCATACACAATTAGCCTTGAGAACCTGAAAGAACACCTTGGTAAATGGTTGATTAGGAGTTATATGCCAAGACCCAACCACCAACATTAGTGGCCGCGGGCGCATGGATGCTCAAGAACAGAAATCGGCAAGCAAGCCAGATAGTTCATGTGCACCTCACTTGGCGCCAAATCAGTGGCTGTACTAACCGAGTTGTTGCAAGCAAACTCAACGTGTGGTGGATGGGTATCCCAGTCGTCTTGCGCCTCTCATGACCCTAGCCATAGTGTGATTGACACGTCCCGGAGCCACCATTTTCGTTGGGGAGCTAGTAGTAGCCACTTTGCGAATAGCCAAACGTGTAAGGATAGCTGGAGTGACTTTCGAGCAAAACTGGAAACCACTGTCAGACAAAAGCCAACCCTACAAGGGCTATATCGATTGACCAAGATGTCGGCAGTGCCCTCGGCTATAAATTCCGCGACCGTTACAGCATACATAATGAGCACGGCGACTGAAACAGTCTATGAAGAGCAGAATGTACGTGTCACAGCGTGGCGTGACAGGAAGAGGGTCGAGGTCGTAGTCGGCACTCGCCAATACACCGGGGGGCGGACGGCAACGCAAGCCACAAAGTAGGCCACCGGGAGGTCCGACGATGATGATATGCAGGCTTGACATCGCAAACTAGGCCGAATTCACCATTACGGGCAAACAGTCATGCCAACGACCCCAATACGCATGTTACATGCTCGGCGACCTGGTTGCACGGAGGTGACAAGAAGCTTCAGTATGACAAACCTCCATGATGCACAGACGCATTGACATCGGGACGTTATTTCTGACGGGCTCGTCGTTGGAAGGCAGGCAGTACGTTCACCAGGACGCGCGGTGTCTGAGGCGGAGGGTTGATCGGCTGTGCGAACAATCAAAACCAAGCCGCCATCATCAACGTGCAAACGGCCGTGGTTGAATATCCAAGAGAGAAGGCCGACGAGCGGATGGAAGATGGTCCATGAGATCCGAAAGAAGGACTGAAGGCCGACGTAAAACGACAACACGAATGACCGCATCAACACCGAGTTCGTTACGCTGCTCGCAAGACCAATCAGCGCGAGAGAAGGGCTTAACAGACACCCTAAAGTCCAATCCTTGTAGAAGCATGAAAAGTTAGCTCCACAGCAGAGGAAGCGGGCGCTGGAGACGCAGAGCCCAACCCAACAGAAGGCCGCGTGGGAGGATCCGGAAGCGAATCATCTTGAGCGGTCGGAACCAAACTCGTAGGGGACTCCGAGGAATGTCAACATGCAGAAAATTGCAGAGCTGCGTCAACATAAGTTGCTGCAGGCGTCGGAGACGCGGAATACAGTCCACGAGCCGGGGGCGCTGAGAGATGTGACAACTAACCAGCAGGAGTAGTCGAAACCAAAACTCGGTGAAACTAGTGTCTTCGACGGGGCCGAAGCCGACCTCGGGAACCAGTGGAGCGGTCGGATCGAGCCGGAACCCCACGGTGAAAATGATGACAACGTCAGAGAAACCTCTATCACCGGGCGGTACCAGGTCACCATCACAGTGCGGTGACGAGTCCGCGAAGAAAAAAAAAGGCAGGGTTGAGGGTCCGATGCGGGTCGACAGACTCGGGCTCCAGAGCAAAACCATCAACCGGAGACAAAGGGAACGAGTCGAACGAACCAACAGGGGGTCGGCTGCGACCGTGGCGATGAAGCGCCAACCATTGTGGGTGGACAGGAACCGATGGCCCGAAAGCCTGATGAAACCTAAGCCTGCATAGTTGAACCCGAGACCCTGTGGTCGGAAATGGATGAGCAGTCCGCCTACGAAGCGGATGCCAACGAAAATCAACGATTCGCGTTGGCTTTCGTTGGCATGCGCTTCGTAAGCGGACGGCTTATCCGTTGGGATACAAATCGGAAAATTGCCTTCCGTTGGCATCCGCTTCGTAGGCGGACGGCATATCCATCAGGCTTCAAACGGGAAAATCGTTGACTTTCGTTGGCATCCGCTTCGTAGGTGGATAAGACGTCCGCCTACGAAGCGGATGTCAACGAAAGCCAACGAATTTCTTTTGTAGTCCAATGGATAAGCCGTCCGCATATGAAGCGGATGCCAACGAAAGACAACGATTTTCCGTATCGGTTTCTGGGTGCTTTGGTATGTTGAACAGAGGGAGCGGTGCCTTCAGCAGGGAGGGACCGTCCCATCCCCTGTACTCTTATCCGAGGAAATCCTAAACATTTTGTCGTTCCCTAAAACTACCGTTCAGATCGTGTACTCAAATCCCACAACAGCGATGAATTATCTGCGTCGATGATTTGGTTAATGTGCTCGATGTAAGTATGGTTTGCGGGGCCCCTTTTCTTTGGCGCATGGGTGAGGTAGAGACTGCGGGCCCCATCCCTGGTGTGTCAGTCTTGCTCCCCTCCGTTTGTCGGTTTGAAGTTTGAGGCGGGTCATATGTGGGGTTAGTTTGGGTGGTGAATGAGGTGGTGAAAACTACAAGGAGGAAGACAAGGCCTTCACTTCTTGGCGGATAGCACCAATCATTCGGGTGAAAAAAAAGCACACCGGATACCCTCCGCCCCGCAGGCCTGCAGGAGACGCTGAATCATGGTGTAGAATTACATTAGTACAGCAATTACTGGTCGGTCATCTTATACACTTTTCTTTTTTCTCTTTGAGCAAAATGTATGGGTGGCACGTACTGTACACGAGAAACACACAATTCTTGTGGAATCAACGCACGGACACAAAACTATCGTCAGCACCACAAAGGCGAGGCAGCGAGTGCTATGTTCTCGACATACATAAAGCGTAATGCATATTGTAGCATCCGTATCATCGATCTGAAAAGTGCTCCCAAAGCCGAAGGCCGAAAGCTCTCTGAGAAGAATAGTGCTGGACCCTTTAGTGTCATGAGGAAGCAATCGACAATCCATCCACACGCCTTGCGGTTTGGGCACCCACACGCGTTCGGCGGGTGTAGCGTGGGAGGGGGTGGTGCGAATATACACATTCAAGCACCCAGCGAAAACGTAATCATCGAGCAGTCACCGATGCAATGAAACCGCATGGCATGGTAAGATACAGCATTGCAGCCGAGAACCTTGTCCATGTATGCAACCGTCTTGATACCTGCCCCACAACAAAGTGCATGGTGCAGCAGGTCGGGGGTGCGGTATGACACAAAAGAGCCAGCTGATGAAGAGAGTACCTGTCATGCCCCATTCGTATTGTCGCCGTCCAATACAACCAGCTGCGAATAAGTCTCCGACATAACCACACACGATCTCTGTCACTTCACAGTGCCACGAGGAGCGAACGCAACAGGAAGTGGTTGAAAGATCTGCGGGCGGACCTGCGGACCTGTGGTCCTGTGGGTGTGGCAGAACGCTTGCACCGCAAGACCGGCAGGCTTTTTGATGGAGGGGGGCATCATCATGATAGTCGGCGACACTCTTTTTGTGTGTTTTTGTCAACAAGTAGCATGGACCTCTCGCACTCAGACGTCAACAGGTAGGTGTCTCACCTGTTGTCCAGGTTTCAGGCTAAGGATATCGGTTTCTTCGTTACAGCAGACAGCAGACACAGAAGATGCACGTCGAGGTGCGTTGAACCTCACGGGCTCACGGGCGGGTATCGTATCCCCCCTTACCCACCACACCCTGTAACACGCGGCCCCCCCCAGAGGAAAGAATAGCAAGACAGAGAGGGTAGGCAGACCACCCGGCAGCACAACACACCAATGCACAGCAGGCAACCATCTGTACCCTTGACCGTGAGAGACAGGTAGGCAGGTGAACTCCAGCACAATAAGACGCCCGTCGCGCCAACCACCCTACAGCTCTGGCTTCAACCCCAGTATCGCCTTGCACCGGGGAGGGCGTGCACTGCTGATTCGTTCTTTGGCGGAGGAAAACAACATGCTGTTGCTGGCACCCGCGGCTGCTTTCCTCGGTGTTCGCACCTGTACTGCAGCGGCCGCCTTGTTGTCTTTCACGGATCTAACGCTGGCCTTCGTGCCCCCCCTGGCTGGCAGCAGTAGAATGTGGCGGAATGAGGAGCATGCAAGGAGGGCGAGGACACGTTCCAGGTGTGCGGGATTGGTGCACAAAAGCTCAACATGGATTTGCCTGCGTGTGACGTTTCCGTGTCGCGTGTCGGATGTGGTTGTGCTTCTAGCAGGGTCTGCGAGTGCACGACGGGAAACGCACAAGTTTCACGTGTGCTAATAGGGGCCACGTGTCGCACGGTATGCGGAACCTTAGCAAGTGTTCGTGTTCAGATGAACCGAACAAGATTAGATTGCTCAGCAGAGAACGGTTGATGTAGAGTAGGCTCGTAATTCTGTTCTGCGCGTGTGCCTTCGTTGCTTGTACAGCTCCGTGTAGCGCGCGGCCCGTGGCGCTGCTGTCGCCTTGCAGGTCAACTTCACCGGCCGCTTTGACTCCTCAACATTGACGACAGGCGTCCTGCAGAAGTGCGACCAACTAGACGGGCGCCAACCTGTTCTTTGCGAGCGAAACGATTGGCTGGTGGGGAAAGCAGCGACGGTGTTGGTCGGCAGCAGGCTGATACGGGGGTGGGAGGTAGTGGAGGTGGAGATGCTGCTGCTTCCCGGAAACGCTCTGGCGGTGGGAAGCGAAAAGAACGGAATAAAAAGTCCTTGCAACAACGCCTTGATGAAATGAGGTATTCAAGCATATTTCCTGCTGTTGTGTACGGTATTAGGCGTTGATAAAGGAGAGAACTCGTATGTTGCATACCGCCGGTGACACAAGATACCACACCCCCTTGGACCGATTTGCAAAGCTTGAATACTCCACGGAGAAGACCATGCGTAGATGAAAAACGACAGGTACGTTTTCGGAAAGCTCTCGGCGAGACGGCTTCCACGCGGCCGTGTTCGGTGCCTCCACTCTTTCTACTCTCGGAAAAATCTAGCTTTGAAAGTAGCTCCAAGGGGGTGTGACATCTTACGCCACCTGCGGTAGTCTCTGGCTTAGTTGCACAGAACTGTTGCAAAGTCAGAGCAGTGCCGACGAGTTCGTGTACCCTCGAAAGCGCCAAGCACTCATTCACGTTTGAGGATAACAGACAACGAAGACGAACATGGTGCGAACGAAGTAAATGGGTTTGATCATCTCAAATGTAAGGTGCTTCCAGACTTTTCCACGACGACTCGGTGACAACGCGGAGGCTGTGCAGGAGAAAAAAATACTTGGCCTATCGATTACCGTTACTTCTAGAGCTCCTGGCGGTCGTTGCAGCGCATATCTCGTCCTCGCCTTACCCCCGACGTAGAAAGCAGTCGAGAGTCGAGTGAAACTGAACGGTATACCGCCGTCCCAACAACCAAGGTGAATTGGCACTGATGCGAAGATACAGCAGTAGGACTTGTGGTAAAAGGTTTGACCCCCCTTCCCCAGCCGATTCCAAAACAGGAGCAGTGTTGACGGTACATACACGTCGCACCCTCAGACCCCAATTCACAACCCTCTTTTTGGTCGCTGGGTCGCTTCCCACACTGGTGCACATCTCGTCTCCTGTGCTGTGGGCCTACGACAGTACTCCGTTACGTAAAACAAGAATGCACGCTGACGGACCCTGGTGGACGCAGGTTGGACTTTTCTCTCGAAGATAGGGAGCCTTACGTGGCGGGGGCACCGCCACGGATACCGCCACTGCCGGAGTCTCCGCCCGGTGGCACACCCTCTCAAGCGGCGGCGGCTGCTGCGCTTGCCGGCAGCGGCACGATGCCGGCGAAGAGCGGGCGACAAGCGTTGTATTCGAACTACCGTCGGTGAGAGAGAGAGGGGAAGAGAGAGATATTATTCCAATCCATTTTTTTTTGCTCAACCATATGGTAAGGTGTAGCCGGCACCGGGGGGGGGAGGGTCGAATACTTTGAGCAAGGATGACGAGGTTTAGCTTGTGTGGGCTAGGAGAGGGTAAAAGACGCGAAGTTGCAGCAGGGAACATGTTTGTCATGGACGATTAATAGTCTTTTACCTTTTCCAAGTATGCCGATCACCTCGCGTGCGCACAGCAAATTTGGTAGCCGTTGGTCGGTGTTTGCAGTAGCAAGACGTGGGTTCGCCACCTGTGTGGTGTACTTCTAGAATGCAGGTTTCTCAACTTGTTCTGTCCATGCTTTGTTCAAAATACTCGTTTTTTCAACGACTGCCGAAGTTGCCAATAGCAACAATGGACAGAGGCCCTATTTCAGCGACAAGCACGACATATTCCGAAGAACACGGCACTACCGTATGGAAGAAGATGATGCACTCTGAAGCGTGCATAATATGCTTGTCCTTGTCTCGCATTTTTGAGGTTATTGCAACAAGGCAGAGGTCGTGTTGATGAGCCAAGTGGCGTGCTTGACCTAACCACCTGGCTTACCGCTTCCTGTCTGTTTCTTTGGCTTTTCATTTCGGCCTCTCCTCCCCCCCCCACCCCTCTCCCTATGCCGGCATCGTGGAACGCCACCTTGGCCGCGACCTTTGCCCGTTGCCCCGGCTCTTCCCCCTTACCCCCGCGTGGTTTGCACCAGCCGAAGACGACCGTTGAACGCTTCGTGCATGCCGAAGAACCAGCGCCCGCAAGGGTGCGGTCCACTGCTGCCACCGATCGGTGAGAGAGTGTTGTCGCCTGGAAGGCCGTGCTGCCGGTTACGTTACGGTACTCTTGTACATCATCCTCGCCTCGTTTTTCGCCGAACCCCTCTGTTTTGACTCTTGTTGCTGGTTTTGACTCTGCCCGCCTTCTCGTGCATTTTTACCCACTGGTTTACCGGCTGTTCCGTTGGATCTATCTCTCTCTCTCTCTCACTCTTGCGTGGTTCAAGATAGTTTGCTTGTCTGGTTCTCTCTGGCGCGCGCGTGTGCTCTCCCTGCGTCGGCCATCCCCTTGCCCGTTGGTTTGCCTACATCCCGACCCCGCTCCCATCTTTCCCCGATCTTCCCTGGTCAAGGCACTGGAGGCAAGCAGGTGGTGGTGGTGGACCACGTAGCGCCGGAGCTGGACAAGATCCGGCACTTGTCCGAGTACAAGTCGGACCTTCCGTGCGTCCAGACTGGGACGTGCCCCGTGCCAGTGTTTCGCTGTTCGAAGTGAGCACATGAAAGAGGGGATGATGCGTCGTCGGGAGGTTTACATGCTGCTGTTGTCGTTTGATGACGATGTTGGCCCCATGCATACCTGCTAACACTGCTTTCATCCACCCGCGATCAGCGCGGGTACGTTTTTGAGGCAACGCCCCGCGTCCATGGTCGAAGCAACAACAACGCCCACACAATCGAGAACAGTGCAACAACAAAATGAGGCGGCCGCTCAAACGCCTTTGATTGTTTTCGCTGGTTTCCGTGACTTTCGATGGCGCCAGAGGCCACGTGTGGGAGCCGAACGGAACACCGGTGTGCTTCTACTGCCCCATCTGCGCCGACACAAGGATCACGACGAGGATGAAGAGAAAGCGAGATCTGGAAGCGATGCAAGAGATCGCTCGAGGGAAAGGGGGAGAATGCATTGCCGAAGAGTACCTCGGTAAGTGGAAGGAAGGGACGGGGCGGAACGGAGAGGAGCGCGCGATCCCGGCACTCCCGGTCTACGGCGTTGTAGTTTAATGTGGTAGGACGTGCGATCATTAGACAACTAGGGTTTGACAGGGAATCCGAGGTCTCGGTGCGGTCTGCTGTGGTACAGACAACAAGCTGAGCGAGAGGAGAGAGAATCCTTCCCCCTGTATATCCCGGAACACGCCGTCATGCCGCGTTTGGCGTGAAGCTCTTAGAAGTTTCTTCGGTGAGCAAGAGGAGTCGTTGCGGTCGTCGAAAACAAGGCTCAAAACACACATTTTTGACGAACGATCAAAGCATGAATACCACCACCGCCCTCACCCTCTCCGATGTCCCCATACTTGTCGTGTCCGTTGGTAACGGTAATGGGCGTCTTTGGTGGCAGGTATGGATGAGAAGATCGCTTTCCGGTGCGGCGATGGGCACGAGTGGCTAACTTCGCCGTCCAACTTGGTCTATAAAAATGTGAGTTCATCGCAAAGTCGAATGTCCACCCTCTGTAGGTACGTCGCCTTCGCCTGACGCCGATTTTTTCATCCACAGTAATCGATGTTTTTCGTCTAGCGATGGGTTTCGAACCCTAACCCCGGGTGTGTGAACCACATGATCTTGAGACCAGAACTACAGATAAAATCGACCTCCTCTAGCATCTCTGACAATTGTCGCCTCTTGGAAATGCTCAACGCCGTATAAACAAGTGGTCTTGAAAGGCGAATAAAATAACACTTGTCCGCCAACGTTGGCATGTAATTTTGTTGTTGCAGACGTGGTGTCCCAAGTGCGCTGCCCTTCGTTCGGTCGAGCGCAAGAAGCTCACCCTCGCGGACATGCACCAGACCGCTCGGCAGTTCGGAGGGGTTTTCCTGAGCCCCGAGTACAAAGGAGCGGCGGTCAAGGTGTGTTGACGGATGGAGCGAATCGTATTTTTTGTCGCCGCCTTGCTCTGCTTGCACCTTTGCGGCCACCCGGGCTTGGAGTTGCCCAGGTCACCTCAATCCGCTTGATGATGGAAGCACGGTAAATTTCGTTCAAGAAAAACGGTTGGGTTGGAAACGTATTTGCGTCGTGGTGTCAAAATCGTATCGATGTTTCTGACCTTCGCTTTGTTCATTCCGCGTGCTGCTGTACGTACTCGCGTTCTCCTTCGTGCCATGGATCGACTTTCTCAATTGCTTGCTTGAACGTGCCGGTTGAAAACGTTCAGCACGAATGGCGGTGCAAGCGAGGCCACACGTTCTGGAACACGCCGAATAACGTCCGCCGTGCCGAAGGAGGTCGCCGAGTTGCCACTTTCTGCAAGGTATGTTACTGTTGTTGCTATTGTTGCTGCTGTTAATGCTGCTGCTGTTGTTGTCAGTATTGCGCTGGGATTTATCTCGGCGGCACCCATATGCTTTGAACCACTTTTTTAGAACCCGACGCCCCGCGGCGCCAAGAGGTAGCGGAGCTTCCAATTTTCCGCAAAAGTTTCGGTAGCCCACGAAGTTGTTGTGGGTTTCATCCCTCATCACCTGACACGACTCGTGCCTCGAAACAATTCTGCCTCAACGAAACAGATATGCACGTCGATGGATAGGAGAATACTCAAGGCGGCCGTTTTGGGAGGGCTGGACAAGGACGACGCCAAGAGCACGCTCGACCAGTTGAATGCGGTGGGCGCTATGCCAACAAGGCGGCATTTCTTGAAGAAAAGGGCGACCGGGAAGTCCACGCTGGCGGCACAGAGGCGGAAAATGATCCGCATGAACAACAGGAGCCTCAGCGGCAGTCCAGCAAATACCACCACCAATATTAGTAGCAGCGGGGAAGTCTCTGTTCGATGACGGTAGCCACATGGTATGCGGCACAGCAGTTCCCGAGTATCAACGCCGCCCTTCGGCGTTTTGGGGTGCTGATGCATTTCCAGACGAAATAGCCCCAATATAAGCGACCTCGCGAGAGACCTTGCGCACAGGACTGAGCCAAGACGAGTGTTGCAAGCATGATGGCGCGCGATAGGCGTGCCACGAGGTGTTCACCGACTCCTTAAATTTTTGCTTCGAAGGGTAACACGTGGTATTGTGTGTATAGCTCATCAGGGAGCGAAGTGGGCCCGTCGCACCTCGACTTGGGTGGAGTCACTTTCGGTTGTTCTTGAGTGAGATGAGAGGGGGACAGGGAACGGGAGATAGGGTACACCCCGCTCGCGAAGACGGGAGGAGGAGCAGCGGCAGAGATGATGTGTGCACTTCCCATTTCATTCGACGCAAAAACTTGTGTTTGTGGTGTACATCCTCGATCTGCAGTCTCGGACTGGGGTGCGCCCTTTGTGCCTGCTGCTGCTGTGGAACGTTTCTTCTGTAGGAAGAGTGTTTTGCGCTTATTTTGGAGTTCTGGGTGATGCGTACGTTACAGCAAGGTTGCAGAAAGCGGCAGCAGACTTTGAAAACCAGGAGAGCGCGCGACGATAAGAGGGGCGAAGTGCCAGATAGTCAAGGTGCGCCACCCATGACAAGGCTCTAGACTTGACACGATGTACACACGATGGTGGGTATGAGCACGGTGTGAAGCTTGAAGCTCTTCTCGGCTGTTGGAATTGAGTTTAATCGAAAGAGAGTACGCGGAACAATGCAACCAGGAACGATGCCTGCTAAGGACTTCTTGTGACGGGTGACGTGGTCACTACAACGTGACGTGGTCACAACAACAGATTTCAGCTGGACCGTTCTCTCTTGGACTACCCCTCCTCTTCACGACTTGCTTCGCAGAGCGGCTGCGGGTCCAAAGGCAGGGGACAGCAGCGCTCACACAAGACCTGGGCAGAAAAAACAAGGCGAACAATCAACAACCGAAGACGATTCACCCGAACGCATCCCGCTTCAAAACTGTTCGGAAATTAAAGATTAAAGAAAGCCGCTTGCCCCCGTGCTCCCTGCCGTTGACCGCCACCCCTCCTGCTTCTGCTCACCACGAGGCCGCCAGAAAAAAACTGATCCCGCACTGCCAGACAAAAAAACGCCCCCCCCCCCGTTGCCAAAGTAACAAGCATGTGGTGTCCGCCTCGCGTAGAACATCTGAGCCTTCATACCCCACGCTCCAAGGTACAACAGCAAGTTGCTTTGTATGCGATTTCGTCAGATTTACATCCATCGGCAGCCCGCACCTCCTTCTGTCGCGTGCAATACTCCCGGTCTCTCCAGGCCGGTGCACCTCGCAACCACCTATGATATGACTTGAGAGGAATGGATACACGTATTCGACGGGCATTTAGAAGTGCAAACCAAGGGTCCCCACAGCAGTATCCACGACGGTCATGATCGGAGTGGCAATTTTTTACACCATTAGGAAGTCGCGGCGGTTAGCCTCTCCTGAACGTCCGCCCAGTTGACCACCTTGAAGATGCTCTTGACGTAGTCGGGCCTGACGTTCTTGTACTGGAGGTAGTACGCGTGCTCCCACACGTCGATCCCTAGCAAGGGCACGAGGCCGGTTGTAGCCTCCAGCGGGTCCTGTACAAACAAACATGACCGGGGTGGAGATGACATCGAGGGTGAGGGGGTGCCAAGTCCTCGTTTTGGTCACTGCTGTTGCGCGTGCTCGACTTGCTCGAGCTCCTGTCCTTTTTACATGCCCAACAGCGCGACAAATGTATTTCATGGCTGGGCGACAAAAGCCAACAGGGTCAGGATTACCATAGTGGGGCCGAATTCGAACCGACGGACGAACAACGAACGACGTCGGTTAGGTACCGCACGCGCTTGCATCCACGAAAAAATGTCGGAGGGGCAACCTTCTCGGAACACTGCTGTGGAAGTAGTAGCAACAACGGTTGATTAGCATTTCCACACAACCAACAGTTCGGGGGCATAGCTGACTGCAAGACAACCACAGCACAACGAAAAACAAAATGGGAGCAACAGACCACGGGGTACACGCCACAGAGCCCAAACGACGACAGAACCCGCCAACCCGATCCCCTTCACAACACCACGGGAAAAACACAAATGATAGCCGCTTTAATCTACATCACACGGCGAACGAAAGAGAAACAACACCCGCCGCCCCCCCGAGAAGCCATGGAGTCGCTTGATGCCGTGTACGAACCGGAAACGCAAGGAGAGGCCCAAAAACTCTTTCACCGGTTCGAGCGGTACAAAGTTCACGTGAAGGCTGACCCCAACTCGCCGCATCAAGCGACGCCATGGCTTCTCGGGGGGATTTGTCTACAACCTACCCACGGCAAACGCGTCCAGCTCATACAACACATACCTGGTTGGCGCAGGTGGCGATTGCTAACCGTTTGTTGACCTTGTCGTAGCCAAGCCACCCCCACCCGGACCCCTGGACGCCCACCGACGCCGCGCTCATCTTCTCAGTGAGCTCTCCCATCGAGTGGTACTGCGCCTCGATCATGTCCGCCAGGGTGCCGGTTACCATCTCCCCGCCCCCCTTGCCCACGGGCGCCAAGTTCTGCGAGGGAAGGGCGGAGTGCGAGTCGAAGGTTCGAACGCGTGTAAGTTCTTACAGCGCGCCTAGCGGTACGCCTCGAAAGCCTATCGACATGTTCTGGGGTCTCTGTTCTCCTAGACATACTAGCACGAGGTCCTCTGGAGCATGGTCACGTCTAGCGGCCATTTACAACACGAAACAACACACGAAAGAAGACAACACGTTACCGAGACGACACGGCGCCTCTCTCATGTCCCGTATCTTCTTCAGCGCTACGCTGCCAAACAGCCACGCCCTCATTGGGACGAACAACTTAAGGTGGCCCTTGGTACTGGGAAACTCTGGTGACGGGGCAGCCAGCTCCACGATCACAGCTATCAAAGTGGTTAACTCTCCTCGCCTCTCCCTCTTTCCCTTGCCTTCCAGAAGATGGAGTGGTTGAGGTGGCCGCCGCCGTTGAACTTGATGGCGGCCTGCAACTGAAGGATAGCGGTCACGTCTCCCTTCGCCTCCGCATCTGCCAGCTTCTCCATCGCCGCGTTCAGGTTGTTGATATACGCCTGACAAGTTCAACGGAGCAGTTCCAATTCCAGCCGAAAAAAGGTGCGCGGGGTGACAAAGCAGTCCCAAAATCCACGACCAGCGGTGCTGAGCCTTCCCGCGCGCTACTCCACAATCCAGAAGCATCACCACCGGAAAACCGCTACTCGTTGTGGAATCATATGGCAGCAGGGTTGGCGTTGCTGCTGTACGGATCAAAACTTGATGACCAAGGGTACGGAAAGGAGCAGAATGGGCAACGAAGCGGGTCGCGTAGAGTAGCAGTCCTAAGCGTCCATGTTGTTTATTTTCATCTTGCAATAAATAGTCGCGCCACGACAGGAGCAACACGTAAAGAACTGCTGTTCTGCGAGGCACAACTTGATAATATTGCATTAAACAAACGCTGTTCTCCAGGACATACATGAACCCACAGGCAATAGGTTAGCAGTTTTGTACTGTACTTGGCGGGCGTGTCGTCAAGCAACAAACACCACCAGTGGTTCCCGTCGAGGTTCTCAACATCCAAGTGCGGGGCTCTTCCACAACAGCACAGCCCTTATACATTCCAGCGTGTTTATGTTGTTGTTGGTGTCATGGTGTTCATGAATGCTATTGCCGTTGATATCTTCGTTCGCATGAAAAAACGGCCATCCTGGGTGATCGCACGTCATGTTGTCATGTTCTCGAACGAAGCGGGCTGTTTGTGAAGGTAGAGCTGGTGTAGTTGATTCCTGACCCCGCACACCGCGCCCCATGTGAGGTCAACAACATCCGATCACCAACGACAAGGAAGTGCACAAACCGAATGGTTCGCTCTCTCTCCTCTGGCTTTGCATAAAAAAGCCATGGCCAGAAACAACTTTCCAGATCGAGAACAGCAACACTCTTGTGTTACCCATGAACACCCATGAACGCTTCCGTGTAAGGAAAGTGTTAGGGCAACCAAAAGGATCGAACCCCGACCTGGTGGTGCTTGGTGTGGTGAATTTTCATTATCTCGCCGCTGATAGCGGGTTCAAGCTCGCCGTAGTCGTACGTCAGGTCAGGCAACACCGCTGGCGCCCTTGCCGCAGCCGACGAAGAGATCATGCGGCCCGCGGAAGGGACGTGACGTGCAGCATTGCATGCAACCCTGGTCACCAAAGCAGTTGCACAACAACGGGGGGAGGCGGGGCAAGAAGCAAGATGTCGTGTGCGGGGAAGGAACGTGGAGCCCATGCATATTTTTGTAGAGCCAAAGCTCATCCGACACGTACTTCCCTGGAGGTAAACTGGCGCCATCGGGATGCAAATACCGTGGTGTAGGGTATGCAACACTCTTACCTGATAAACATCATGCCTGCTCTTCGACCGAGTGAGCGACGTGCTCGGTCAAATTTCTCGAAGGGGGCACGCGTACTAGAAATTGAACCATGACCCCTCCTCTGATCCCCCCATGTGGTCGGTGTTTTGGTCATGCCTGTTGCTTGGTGCAGTGCACTTCAGCGGTCGCGTCTGCAGCGGAATACCATCTCTAGAGACCGGAGTTCACCATGTCTGCTGACTCTGCTAGCGATCTGAAGGTGACTTGAACTTTAATAGATTAATTAATGTTGATATCTAACTGCTGTGGCTGACTGCTGTGAATACGCTTCGAAAATTCTATCTGGAAGAAAATCATCATCTGATGCACCTCCGAACGTCGCCGTTCGCATCCCCGCGGGCTAGCACCACCGCGTATCCTCACCCCACCTCTTTCAAACCTTCTGCACGACAACAAACAAAGTATAGCTGCTGCGTAGCTTGATGCTCCGCCAAGGCTCGATTGGTTCATAGACCCGCCTTTTGTTCTCCTACCCGGCATGTTGCCGACCACCCACCGACCGTTTAGTGCCGGATGAAGAGCCAGCTGGCAAGCGTGTTTCCATTTTGGTGTGCAATTTCTTGGGGTTGCGGTCTAGAAAATGAATCGTTCGCCATCTGGATGCATCCACAGAGCCGATCAACCGACCAATCGACCAACACCTTTGTGCGGATGTTTCCATCAGGCTTGTGGAGGCTTGTGGACATGTGCCACATCTACTGCCTGTGTGTGTAACGAACAATCCTCCCAGAAACAATTTGAACTGCAGTGCAACGAATGTGCAGTTCGTACAATGTAGTGACGGGTTGTACAATATCCGAGAAGTACATGTACATCAGTCTTGGCTGCTGTAACATCTGTCGGCCCCGTCCGATACACGGCCGTGATTGAATGGTTCATGAGCTTGATCTTAGACAAAATTCACTGACCGGGGTTGGCTGTGAAGCAGCAGCAGCCGTAGTTCTACGCTTCTACGCAGTCACCAATTAGTAGCGATCTACTGACAGGAGTGTTGGCCGACCTCTGTTCTTGTTCTTTACCTGGTGCTGTGTGGGACAGATCGGATCGCTGCAGATCGAGCTATTCACCTCTTTCGGAGGGTATGTCCACTGCTGTGATCGGTAGGACATACCTGGTAGGTGATTTATGTATGTTTGCCCCGAGGTGGTCTAAAAGACAAAGGCAGGTGATCTGAGTGCGTTCGCGCCGAGTTGATCTGAAAGGCATGGGTATGCTTGCTCACTGGTGATCTGAAGGACATGGTGACTTGAATATGTGTGGTTCGTGCTGATCTGAAGGACATAGCTGATCGGGGTATGTTTACTCCGAAGTGGTCTGATGTGAGTATGTCCGCTCCGAGGTGATCTGAACGACATGGGTGACATGAAATTTTTTGCTCCGTGGTGATCAAAAGGACATAGATGATTCGAGTAGTATATGTTTGCAATGTTTGGTTCCTGCTGATCTGAAGTATAGGTGATCGGGGTATGTTTACCCGAGGTGATCAGAACGACAGAGGTGATCTGAGTATGTTTGCTCCCTGGCAATCTGAAGGACATAGGTGATCGGGGTATGTTTGCCCGAGGTGATCAGAAGGACAGAGGTGATCTGAAAGACATGAGAGTTATCTGATTGTGTCTGCTCCGAGGTGATGAAGAGGATGTAAGCGATCTGAGTATGTTGCTCGCTGGTGATCTGAAGGACATCGATGATCGAGTTTCTTCATTGCTTCTGCTGGTATGTAAGATGCATGTGAGCGCTAGTCATGATGTGTCCTGATAAGTATGTGCGTAATTTGTTGCGGAGTTTTTCTTCTACAAATTCGTCTTGAGAACCCTACTTCACCATATGATATAGGGCAGTTAAGCTGTTGACCCTTCTGTGGCTACCGTCACTTTTTTTTATTTTTTTTTTTATCACTCTGGCTCAATAGCCCGGTCTTCTCAAGGAGGGGATGATAAGAAAAATATCCCGAACCAAATGCAAGAGAGTTGTATAGCAGGCAGGACGCCTACAAAGACCTGCAGGTCTGCAGCGTAGCTTGTGTACACACACCCACAAGCGCCGTGTTGGGGTGTGCATGGCGGGTTATACAAGGCACGTGAGGGCCGCAGCCTGGCTGGGAGCAACTCTCTTCACCCTCGCTGCTCTCGCAAGCGCTGGCGCTGTCTCGCTAGGGAGGCCGAAGGCCGCAGGGGG
>CACKRE030000273.1:187575-203984 GCA_902602495.3 Ectocarpus sp. CCAP 1310/34 | reverse complement strand
TCTCTCTCTCTCTCTCTCTCTCTCTCTCTCTCTCTCCCCGCGGGTCTTCCTGCGGTGCTTGGCCTTTACTTGTCCATGCCCTCTTTGTCATCTGTACTCGCTAACATGCGCTTTCCACTTATAAACCGCACTTTTTTACCACGGAGAGGTTCGAAGTATCAACATTTGTCAGAAGGGTCGCCAGGTTGCTAATTGAACTACCGGGGCTGTCGTTTATCAAAGCCGTCTGTAGTCTGCTTGCTGTGTCGTCGACACACACGACTCTTTTGCCATCCGTCTGCCATCCGGCTCTCCTGGGACAAGTACCGAAACGCGCAACAGGTCCACCGCTCACCTGGTATCGGGATCTTGTGTCACGGCACGAGATTGTGTGTGCTCCTCGAGTTTGGCTGGCCCATGCCCACGTTCGGTTATGCGCTTCAAACGGCTGGCATTTGCCTGAGACAACCGGCGTTAAACGAAACACTTGCTAGCTGTCCTGTTGCGGCAAAATACATGAGCTGTCCAACCATTGCTATTGGCAGTAGTTGAAGCGCATGGGCGTAAAATGCGGTGATTCTTCCAGGGATGCATCACAGCGAGTAACCCTCTTTCCTCTCCCCTGCGGTACATGCCTCCCCCCCCGCCGCCCCCCCTTTGGGCGTACGCCTTCTCGACCAACTGCGGACGCAGGCACGAGATTTTCGGGCAGTTTCTGTCACTGATCGCGGGCGCGGGCACTCAGCACACGGGGGTCAAGCCCGAGGATTTCACGGAGGACATGATGGTGTCGCTGCCGATGGACAACTACGAAGACCTGAAGGCAAGTCAGAGAGATCATGCGGCTGGTTGACTGCTAGGGCTCGGGTTGTCGGGGATTGCTTAATTTCCATCATGGGTGGCAGTCGGACAATCCAATAAATCAGAGGTGGCGTATTGATGCCGCCCTAGAGGTGCGTTCACGACCGAAGCTCAAGAAGAGGTCAGCAGTATTTGGTCCGTTCCTGGTGTTCCGCCTGTTTTATGCACATCAGGAAATATGTTGTGAATGGTTGAACAGCGAGGCTAGTGGTTGTGAAATTGCTATCTCGGTGGCCATTCAAAAGTGCTCAACCTCTCTTTGGTTTGATCCACCTCAATGCTGCTCCGTGCTCAAAGCTGTCTACCGCATCCATCGACTTGCGCAACCCGATTCCTACTGCTGAAGGCGCCACCTCACTTTTCCCGAAACATTTTCACCGTCAACACCCCCTCCTTCATTGGCTCTGCTTTCAAGTAGAATAGGGATTGTTTTTGTTTTTATCGACGAGAGATCAACCGTGCCCCCAAAGGCGAAGAGTTTTGTTCAAGGGATAAAGGAAAACCACATTTTCGAATTGTGTTGCGCGAGGCTGGCCGCTGTGCGCAGAACCCGCCGATGGTGGCAAGCGTACTTATTGCTGCGTAGAGGACGACGTTGTAAGCGAGTAAGCTGAGAGGCACGATTAAATGGTGCGCATTTAGCGTTTTGTTGCCCTGGCCTTCGCGTCTTCCGGTCGCCCTCGGTGGCTCCCTTGGCATCGTGTTTCACCCACCCCGTACCCCTGCGACGCATCTGCCGTCCTGCGTGTCTGTTCACGAAACGATCGCTGATTGGCTGGCAAAAAACTTGGACCGCAACAGCCGGTGGACACGTGGATGGCGTTTTTCAGGGGGCTGACCCGCCAGGAGAAGGTGCAAGGCTTCAAGCGCATGTGAGCAGGAGTTGCGGTGTGCACGCACGCACCACGTGTGTGTGTGTGCGTGTTATCCTGTACCAGTCGTCGTGCTGGGGGTGTTTTGCTGTGCTATACACTGCGTTCTCGAGCTCCCGCGCGCGCCAGCGCAAGCTTTTTCCGCTGTGCTGTACCCATCTCTGCGGTGGTGCTCAAGTACGATCAATTCTCTAGGTCTGGGTGCTGCCTGTGCCTGCTCTAGACAAAACCTATCACACGCTTTTTAGGTGTAATCGACTTTACTCGCGCCCGCGCCGGGCCGGCGTTGCCGTGCACTTTCCAATCTTAAATCTTCGTGCCTTTGCTTTTTCTCGTGCTGTCTTGGTCGTGTGTGCAGGTGGGAGTCCACGGAGGACAAGGAGAAGAACGTGATCGTCAACGACCTGCGGCATTTTTTCCTCGAGGTGGGTGCTTCTTTGCTTGCCTCGGGCGGCTTGTGCGCACGCCAAAAATTGCGCGTATGCTCCTCGTGTGGGTCGTTAAAGAACGCGCCCGCCTTGACATCTAAGAAATCGAGCGTAAGAAATCAAATCTAAGAGCCTGCATCCTCCTTTGTGAGCTCGGTCAAGAGCCCCTATACTATAACCTAAATAGTGGCCATTCGTAGCATGAACCGAGGAACCTCGGTCAAAACTAGAGGTTCTAAGTGTGGGGGCGTTCTGTACCATACCTCACTATGTGCGTTTTTTTGGCCTATTAGTCTAATAGCTTTGTGAGGCCGTATCTTCGTTTCTGTTCGCAAGCACCAAGTTTTCGCCAACCCTCGCACGAAGAACGTCGCGTAGATAGTCATATGCATAGGACAAGTGGCGGAGGCTACCTGTGACTCAGGCTACCCTCCCTCTCCCTTCCCCACGAAACGAACACTACACCAAATTCCGTGCATCTCCGCCCCTCATCCCAATGCTTTTCCACCCGTCGCCTGGCGTTCCGCGCCGCAATACCTCGCAGCCGTTGATAAACGGAGGTTCATCTCAAGCGGAGGAGGATGATGATGACGACGACTCGGCCGAAGAGGGAGAGGGGGGGGCGGCGGTGGCGGCGGCGGTCACCGAGTTGGAGCAAGGGGCGAAGGTGACTAGCGACGTGGGGTTGGCCGTGCCGGCTCCAGGGACGGGTGAGGCGGTAGGCAGCAGCGGGCGGCAAGACTAAATCTCCGCGGGCGACTGAATGGGATACGCCGGTGCGGTACAAAACAACTCAACGTCACTTTTTGGCCGTACTGTAGAGACCGGCGTTTGTTACCGGCACTTCGGAGAGACAAGGGCCCGTTGCTGTAGCTGGAGCGTTGCTAGTGAGACGAGATATACTGGCGGCATAGGAGTTCACTGCAAGTGTTTGCTGCTTTTATTCAGCCTAAGCTGTGGCTGGCGGTTGGGAAAGACCAAGTCCTTATCTATGTAGGTTTTGTCAGAGAGCTCTGTTTTCAGCTGGGTTTGGGAGCCGTTCATCAGCATGCGGAGTCCAGAAAGTGCTTCGATGGTTGTCTCCGAGTGATTCTTTGATTGGACAAGGTTCGGCCTGGAGCTGGACAACGTATGCATTCTGCTGTCTTCATGTTGTACTTCGAAGTAGTTCTTTGGTGTGAGCGTGGCTCCTGTGTGTGGAACAAACCCGTGTTGTACGAGTTCAGCTGGAGCAAGTCGCACTTTGGGTGAAGCTGGCGGGGTATGCGTTTCAGTCGCTGGCAGGACAAAGCCTGTGCTCCTAGGTTTGACATTTATACATTTCAGTGTTGTGTCGCGTTGTTTGCATTTATTTTGTGAAACTTGTAGGTCTGTTTCAGTTGAACATGCCCTCCTCCACTTCTTCAAGGGGGGGGGGGTCGTGTTTGCCTAATTTGTCACGTACGGTGGTTCGTGAGGCCTGGCGGCACGCAAGACCATATCCATGTTTTCTTTTTAATTTTCCGCCGNGAATTCGTTTGTAGCCCAGATTTTACTTTCCCTCTCTTCCCAGAGACCACCACTGGCTCTTCCTAGGGAAACTACTCTGTCCCGCTGTCTGTCACCAGCGGCCCCCACCGATCGCTCCGGAAGTCTCCTCTGTCCCTACAGTTGAGAGAAGGTTCAACCCCTTCCATCGGTCCGAGGTAGCCCACACTCTTATTGGCGTCAGCTCCAGGATTAGCCTGCTGTCCTCCTCAGACCCTTGACTTCCGCCGACGACCTCGCCAACCAGCTGTCATTGTCCAATTTAGCCAACAACGGCGAATTGCCTACGGATCAACCCGGCGAACTCTCCGTCCCACCCGTCGCCGAAGCCCGAGATACTCCGCCCACCAGCGGAGGCCACGTCGAGGCCAAGGGCTTCGACCCACCGTCACCACCCCCACCCAACGTCCAGGACCTCGTCATCACCACGTCTCCTCCTCCGTCCGTAGCGTCCACCGCTGCGCCCTCCGTCGGCGCTCCGTCCGCCTCCTCTTCGTCCACGGACCTCACCTCCACGCTCTCCAAGATCCAGTCGGTCGTGAACAGGCACCTCGACCTGGTCACCGATGGTCGCCTGGAGCAGCTGCCCGACCACGTAGTGCAGCTGATGGACAGGATGGTGAGTCTGCGTGCAGTCGCCGTTAGGGCGGAATCCAGTTCCCCGCCTGTGTCTGTCGGTGCTTCGTCGCACACCCCCTCTGTCCCGGACTTGACCCGTTCGTTCGCTGCCGCGTTGTCGCGGCAGAAGCATGTCGTGTTGACCCCTGTTGATGTCAAGCAAGTCCCCCGTCTAACTGGTAAAAGCGACGTAGATGTCAACTCTGTCATGTCCCAGTACCGCCTTATCGCGGGATTCAAAGTCAAGGGTTCGTACCCTACCAACACCCCTGTCACGGAAATCGACAACCGCGCTGATGCCGTTGCATTCGAATCCATCTCTCTCATCTGCGACGGTCCCGTCTTGCAGATCTACCAACAAATGATGTCTGGGAAAATCGATTGTTCCGCAACCTCTGGCTCGTACCACGCTGTAGAACAAGCGAACTCTTACCCACCGCCCACCACATGGGTAGAGCTCAAAACTGCTCTTCTAGACGTCCTCATGCCCTCCAACTGTGTTGAAGAGAGCGCACTCCGTCTAGTCAACCTCCGTCAAGAGGCCAACGAGAATGTCAGCTCGTATGCCCTTCGTCTGCAAACCAACTGTACTAGGTTTGAACATGCTGTCACTAGGGCTACCCCAGGCCGCTCGCCGTACCAAGCACTTGTGGTAGTCCTCTTTCAAAATGGCCTTGTCCCGACTATTCGGTCCAAAGTTCTTGATAAGAAACCTGTCAAAGCCCTTCGGGAGGCTATCGATCGCGCTCGCCGTACCGAGTCCGCGAACTTGTCTGGTGAAACCCCTGCTGTCAGCGCTGTCTCGCTCACTCCTACCTCGTCCCGTCCCGTGTCACAAAAGTTCGAACACCACCGCCAGAACCGAGGACGCACTCCGGCGTTCCAGTCGGGATCCTCGTCCGGGGGTGGCTCGTCCTCGTCCGGGGGCAAGGCGCCTCGCCACGGCAACCACCGCGGCGGTGGTGGCAACTCCCGTCGTCCCGTCCGCAAGGAGCGCCCCAGGTGCACCCACCCCACGTGCGACAAGCCCCTGGGGCACACGACCGCAACATGCTTCCAGAAGAAGCGTGAAGAAGCGGCAACCGAGCGCAACCGGCGGCGCAACCAGCCGACGGCCAAGCGTCCGTGCGCGGAAGACCGCACGCCTCGCAGCAAAGATGCGAGCACCGATGATGACGAGTAGGGGTGCCCAGCTAGCGTAGCGCCTGCGGTAGTAGGGTCGTCTCCTGCAGTTGGCAGGAAAGGCGCGAAGAGAAAACTCTCCGCGTCAGTAGCTGTCGGTACACCTGATTTTGTTGTGCCCCGTGTCCCTGTCCGTAACGGTAGTTACGTAGTGCCTAGAGTACGTCGTCGTCCTCATGGTACTGAGAGAAAGCTTTTCGGTCTCACTGCTTTGTCTGAATTTCGTGTCCCCTCCCCGGTGCTTGATGCCGAAGAGGTACAGCCTCTGCCATCGTCGCGTAAACGTCCTGCGTGTGATAGTAGAAGCGCTGTGTCTTCAACTCCCTTGAGTGTGCCCATCTGTAGCCGCGACGGCGATGTCGCCCCGCAGAAACGAGTCACTTTTGCTGAAGTTGAATCTGAGTCCGCCTCCATGCCCGATGATGCGTGTTGCCGTAGACAGTCGCGGCCTCGCCGCTCGTGTTTGCGTTCGAGTGTGAAGGAAGGGAACATGTTCCCTGTGGATGAAAAAAATAATTCAGACAATGTGTGGTACAACTCAAGGATGGCGCACAAACCCAATCTTTCTCGCCTGTCTTTGTCTTTGTCGTCGCGACGAGTACGTATTGACGGCTCCGTCGAAGACTGTCCCGTGAGTAACATCACGGTCGACACAGCTACTGATGTCTCTGTCGTGTCGCTTCCTTGGTTGCAATCCCATCCGACCTTGCGAAATGCGCCACTCAAACCTGTCCCTCCGGCCGCCGTATCCCTTCGAGCAGCGAACGGCTCGCCAATAGAGGTCAAGGGGTTCATTGATTTTCCATTAACCCTTTGCGGTATCACCCGTATGGTCACCGCTCTTGTCGTCCCCTCCCTAGGACCCGATTCAATACTGTTAGATAACAGCGTCATGTCGGATTTTGGTGCGATCCTAGATTGGGAACAACAAACCCTGTCCTTTTCGTCCTCTGGTATGCAAATCCCAGCTGTCCACCGCACCAACTCGTCCAGTGATACACGTAGAAAACGTCACCGCCACTCGAAACCGTCCGTGGCTGCTGTCCATAGCGACTCCATAGAGGTTGCTGTGTCTTTGCGTGAACGCGTCGATATTCCACCGATGCGTGAGGCTCTTGCCGTTGCCTACACTGATTGTCGTCCACCGGAAGATTGTACCGTCGTTGTCGAACCCCGGATCGTCTCCGAACAAGACTTAGTCCACGACGAAACACTTAGTCCCTTCCAAAACATTGTCGTTGCCCGTACTCTAGCTACATGGCACGCTTCCGATGGATCTGTCGTTGTCCAAATCGCCAATCCTTCTGCCGATGGCGTCCGTCTTTATGATGGCCTATGTCTTGGTCAATTGTCCACAGTGACTATCACTGAACCCGACCAACTCCATGTCAATTCTGTCGCGAACACACCCGTCACTGACGACGAAATTCGCCACGCCAAGTCCGAACTCGAAGAGCCTCTGTCCAAGGCCTTCGACAACACAACGCTCACCAACGAGCAACAACAAGCTGTCCTCGACTTGTGCGCAAAATACCGTCCTGTCTTTTCTCTGTCAATGTCCGAACTCGGCCGCTGCACCATTGCAGAAGCCACGTTCCCCGTGCCGCCAGGCACGCGTCCTGTCGATCGTCCGCCGTACCGTCCGAATCCCCGCGTAGCCACTGTCTCCGACAAATGTGTCGCCGAAATGCTCGAATGGGGTATCATTGAAAAACGGCCCAGCGCATGGGGAAGCCCATGCACACTTGTCGCTAAAAAGAACGGCAGTCCCCGTTTCTGCGTCGACTACCGCCACACCCTCAACCGCCACATCGTCCGTAAAACCTGGCCCATGCCTAACCTCGAGTCCTGCCTGGATGCCGTCGGCCAAGCTCTCTACATCACCGTCGCCGACATCCTCAGCGCCTTCTGGCAGATCCCCGTGGCAGAGGAGCACGTCGACCGTACTGCATTCGTCACCCCTACCGGCAAGTACTGTTTCAAGCGTATGCCGTTTGGAGTAGCGAACGCACCGTGGCTTTTCCAACATGTCATGTCTCTAGCTCTAGGTCATCTAGGTCCAGACTCTGGTGTTCTTTCGTACATGGACGATTTGATCTGTATCAATCACACGTTCGAAGCTCACCTGTCATCTCTCGAGAAAATGTTCGCAGCATTGCAAGCAGCAGGGCTCACGCTCAAACCGTCGAAAATTCAATTCGGTCAGAAAGAAGTCGACTATTTGGGTCATGTCATCTCCGCAAAAGGTATCTCTGTCAGCACCGACCGTATTGATGCCATTCGCAACCTGCCCACTCCCACCTGCATCAAAGATCTCCGATCTGTCCTAGGCATGGTAAATTTTGTCCGACGTTTCATCAAAGATTACGCCGATGTCACTGCTCCGCTGGTCGAACTCACTCGAAAAGATTATGTCAAACGTGCTAGTTTTAAAAAAGCATGGGGGTCGGCCCAAGATGCCGCCTTCGAAAATGTCAAGAGAGTCCTGTCCTCTACACCTGTCCTCCACTTTCCCGATTTTCTCGAGAATTTGTCGTTCACACCGACGCCTCTGAACAAGGCGTAGGCGCTTTCCTCGCTCAACCATCCCGTGATAGCGCCGACGATAAAGAACTCGATATCGTCGCGTTTTACAGCAAACGTTTTTCTAAGGGCCAACGCCATTACAGCGCTACCATGAAAGAATACATTGCGGTTGTCTGGGCCCTCACCCACTGGCGCCCGTACCTTTGGGGCCGCCATTTTACGTGTAGCACTGACCATCAAGCGCTTACGTATCTGTACCACATGCAAGACACGTCCAACATGTTGACGCGCTGGGCTATCGCACTCCAGAACTACGATTCCACACTCTTAGATGCGATCATAAATGTGTGGTCTGGTCTGGGATATATGGGAAAGTATCTCCTATTACTATGCATTGCATACAGGTCCTAGGTATATATCAACTCACGGATAACATCGACCGGTAATCATGGATGTGCGGCGTAGACAAACATAAGCGCTCGATGTGAACGAGGACTCCAGGGTGAATAACAACGGTGGGCTAAAATCGTGAGACAGAAAACTCGAACGAATACCGAATGCTGAAGTCAATCTACAGCACTACCACGGTAAGTATGCGGGTCTTACCGCGGATTGGCGAAAACCTCACGGATCGGAGTGCTCGCACGGGCTGTGCTTTAGACACTACGTATTTTCAGAACCAAGCATTAAATTAGTTCATTTTCCACCCACAGGAATGTATCGGGTTCATGGCACGCGTCGGTATCTTGGCACCCCTTTGCGATGGAATCTGAGAACGAAAGCTTGAAAAGGAGACGCACAGCACGTGTGCCAAGACCCGCACGTACTACGGGGAGTCTAGACTGCTGTAGACTAGTCTAGGCTAGGGATCAAAAACAAAAAACTTCTAGAACAAATTGACACTGAATATGCTATGCATAGTCTAGCACCGTAGCCTGCAGACGATTTTGCCAGATGATTGTTCCCTCAAGCCGCATGGTGATGTTTGCGATTTGCGGGAATAAAGCAAGACGCACAGATCAGACACGTGGTGTCTGCCCAACACGTGTGTGTGTTAGGTGGGTGCAGCACGCAGCACGGCTGTTGCCAAAACATGTGTTGGGGTCCGTGGATGACATGTTTTCGAGCGGGGGGCACCGTTGGATGGTGTGAAGCGTACAGCAGGTAGTGCTGAGACAGACAGCTATGCATGTGAGCACAGAACACACGAACGAACACACCCTGTGTGTACCTCGGGGCAACTCTTTTGGAAAGAGAAGAGCTGATGAGGTGGAAGTCCGCATTTTTTCCGGCCCATCCCAAGCTGATCCAAGACCTTCCTCGCAGTGCCACCCACAAGTGCAGGTATCGTACATACTGAACTGCCATCCACGCTGGCTGGATTTTGCTTGCTGAGCCCTCTTCGCGTTAGATCGAAGACAGACGCGTGCACCGCAGGAGAACAGGTGATGAGTTCCTCTTATTATACTGAATGGTGCATCAAACAGTAACCCAGGAGTTGTTGTAGACTGGCGACCAGAACAGCACATCGGACCAAATTCACAAGAAGAAATTGCGCATGCCTTTCCGCGGATGTACGTGACATCGGCGGGTTATCACAAACAGCCAAGGGTAGTTCTTAACGCTTCGGAAAAGTGGTGAAATTTTCCACGGAACGGTGACAAGAAAACCCGGCCTTTTTTCGCTTGTTCGTTCGTGCTGTCATCGCAAAAAAGTCCGTTCCCTTCCCTGAATACACGCTTTGCTCGGCACACAACAGGTTGAGTTGGTGTAGCTCACCATTGAGCAGCGGTAAAGCGCAATGAGCAGCACCCGACACAGAGGACAACACAACACTTACTACAAAGATCCTATCCACTCGGCCTGCTGTTTTCAGATTACAGCAACAACAGGCGCAGGGCAGAGTGTCGCAACCTGGGTGTTGCTTGCGATTTCTTCAGTTTGCCAGCTCATTTTCCACGGTTGCGACTCCCATATTTGACCACCACCTGCCCAAAGGTAGACGAGCTCAACAATCATAGGGCGGCAGCCGCGCTGACGGCCAGCATCATATAGACGGCCAATCCGAGAGAATTAGCGTGTAGGAGGCCCTGCTGCTCTTCTGCTGCGTGATGCCGTGGATTGATGTTGACGTGTCCGACCAAAAACAGAACATCTCGCCGCATTTTTTCGAACGGCATTTTGGTGAGGTGGCACACATCTCTCACACACCTTATTGAGCAGCACCCAAGGATCCAATACCCACGAAGCAGTACGGCGCCGGGAGATGGTATCATATAGACAGCCGAACCGAAGAAATCAGCGCGTTGGAGGTCTTGGTACTGCTGCTGTACCCATTCTACTATTTATTTTCGAGTTTGCTATGTGTGATTGAAAAAAATTCCCCGGCACCAACTGCAGCAGTTGAAGACGAGAACACCACGCAATCTCTAGTTTAGGACCAAAAACGGACTAAACACCGCTTCTGCCGGTTGTCCATCTCCACAACAGACAGACCTGGACGTGAGTCTGGCAGGTCTTTCTAGTGTTCTCAGTGATGTTACAGTGCCCGCGGTGCACTTTGTCCGATGCTTCTCTCAAAAAGACGGATCCGTGAAAGTAGCGATGCGTTCAGCAGGTTCTTTGCTGTAGTCACTTTATCAGTGGTAGTATACCACCCCCGCTAAGTACAACACACCCTGCAAATGCGGCAACAGTTCGGTATTTTGTGCAGGCAGGGGTATTGTACCACCACTTAATTCCGTGATAAAGTGATAACAACCCCACCTCCTTTTTCCACACCTCTTCTGTGGAAACGTTTGTCCAAGTATGGGATAAAGGGTAAAATGTGGAGAGTGCTGCAGGAGATGATAAGAGTGTACGAAAAGCGCTGTCATGCTAGACGATGAACTGTCTACATTCTTCAACATTCAACAGGAGGTCCCACAAGGTTGCACAACATTGTTCCAGATGTTCATCAACGACCTGTTGAAAGTCGTGGAGGCAGTTGGGAAGGGAGTCGGTAGGGGAAACTTCGGTGTCAGGAATGCTGTTTGCGGATGATTTCGTTGGAATGTCTGATACCCCTGAGGGACTTCAACTGCAGATTGACGCAGCGAAGGATTGCTGATACATATGTGGACATTGTCTACCAACGTTGAGAAGAGTGCCGTCATGGTATCCAGCGAGGACAGGGAGATCCCAGTGGAGTGTAGATGGGGTTGAGGAGCTTGCAATAGTGGGTCAGTACGCATATCTCGGAGTAGAGATCGCAAAAGACTGTTCGTGGCATGTTGTTGTTGTTGTTGTTGTTGTTGTTGTCTTCATTAAAAACCGTTCCGATCTCTCTCTACCCAGTACCTTCGTATGTCCGTACTGATCCAAAACTCGACGCGGTCGATTCCCGCGGTCACAGGTTAAATAGCCCTAAGAAGGTACACTCAAATACCCCCCGAGGGGTCCGCAAGTCAATAGAAATTCTCGACAGATATTCTGGAGTCCTCCACTCCCTCTGTGCGCTATGCGAGGTAACAACTGAGACTAGGAGTCACCATCACGGGCCGGAGAGAAAGAGGTACACCCCCTTGGTTCAATCATGGTACGTCACAACGCAAGCAGAGACAAGGCCATCTGGCACAGAAAAAGAGAGAAAAGAAAAACAGAGAAAAGGAGAAAACAGAGAAAAGAGAAAAAAACAAAAGGAAACATGAGGAAAGAGAAACAAAATGGAAGAGGGCGAGGACAAAACACATGTGCAAAGCACGAGCAGGGAAGCTTCACCCAATCCTTGCAAACAAGCAAACAAGCACCTCGATACACGCATAAAATTGAGGGTTTTGAAGAGCGTAATTGTACCGCCGCTAGAGTACGCCGGAGAAGTATTGGAAGGAAATAAGAAGGTGGTCAAGGAGCTGGAGGCGGCGCAGATGAAAGCAGCGAAAGTCATTCTAGGATGCTCCAAGCGCGCAACAAACATCACCCGTCAGGGCAGAAGTGGGGACCCAATTCCTACGATCGGGAAGACACGCAAGGAAGCTCAAATGCCAGTCAGTGCCGCATGTGCGGTATGAGAGAAGAGAGGTTGCCGAGAATAGCTCGGGAGGCGAAGTGGGCAATGAAGAAGAGGGGTAGACAACCCACGGAGCGGGTCAAGGTTGTAGATGACCTATGGGAATAATTCAATATCGACGAAGGAGATACGCTGGAAACGGAAGGTCTAGAGGGGTTTAAGGAGAAGATTTCTGTTGCTGTTACCGAGAAAGAATAGCAGAATCTAAGGAAAGAAACCAAAGAAAAGGAGGGTCAATGTAGATGGAATAGCGTTCAAGGAGTACCTGCAGGGACCGATGGATGCAGGGACAAAGCTGAAGGTACAATTTAGGACCGGTGACACTGGCCTTCGAGAACGACACGAAGACTTACGAAGGTAGACGATGAAGACAACAAGTTCAAATGTGAATGCGGCGCCGAGTGCGAAGACGGAATTCATGTAGTTGCGGAATGTACGTTGTGCAAGGAGAGGGAAGGGTACATGATTGAGCTGGGAAATTAGAAGGAAGATACAGGGAGACGTTTGAGGCATGGAATAGCCAGGAGAAGACGTTCGCTGTACTGGGGCTTCGAAGTGGGTTGAAAAGTCGGGAAGTGATATCGATAGTATAGACCATCACATGTATTGCTTCAAGGACTCCACCATATCGAGTCCAGTCTTGCGTAGGTGGTTGCTGTTCCAGTTCCAACTCTGTCTGTCTGTCCGTCCGTCCGCCTGTTTGTCCGTCTGTCTGTGTCTAAATCTCTCGAGAAACCGGCACACCAGCAGGTTCTGGAGATACGGACAATGGACAGCGCAGATACACCCGAGGTTTCCCCGAGAGAGGGGAAGCAGTTCGATATTGGCTGTGAGAGCTACACCCCGCAAATGTGGATGCAGGACCTGGAGCTCTTGCGGGCATCGGGCGCCAATATGACCGACTTCAACGCTCTCCAATCTGCTGCTACCTACAACAGGGTGGACTTCGTGCAGTTGATGCTGGCCAACGGCTACGAGAAGGATGCGTTGAGTGACATAGGATTTACGCCGCTTTACCACGCAGCCATAATGGGTCACATGGCTGTGACCCATGCCCTCCTAGCTGCTGGCGCGGACGTGAACCTCCGAAGCCATGACAACGTGTCGCCTCTAGACGTGGCTGCTGTAAAGGGGCATGTGGACGTGGCGACGGCGATCATCGCGCGCGGAGCGGATGTCAACGCTGCCAGTACTTCCGGCAACACCGCTCTACACCACGCTGCCGCTTGCGGCAAAGCGGAGGCGGTCTCGCTCTTGTGTCTCAAGGGGGCTGACGTAGACGGGTTGAATCGCCAGGGCCGTACAGCAATTCAATTGGCAGCTGAACGAGGTCATCTTGCCGCGACGCGGTCCCTCCTGGATGCTGGAGCCGACGCCACTCTTCGACCTGACGATAACGCAGGGATGTGCGCGCTTGACCTAGCTGCAAGCGGAGGCCACGTGGACGTGGCGGAGGCGATCATCGAGCACGGTGTGGACGTAAATGCTGCTGTTCCAAACGGTAACACCGCTCTCCACATCGCTGCCATCGAGGACGAAGCGGACATGGTGCTCCTGTTGTGCAGCAAAGGGGCTGGGAAAGACTCCATCAATAGCCAGGGGTCCACACCTCTTCAAATGGCAGCCGGCGAAGGCAACGTCGCTGCGACCCAGGCTCTCTTGGACGCCGGAGCGGACGCCAGCTCTCAAAGCGAGGGGGAAGCGTCGTCGGCGCTTGATTGTGCGGTTTGTCAGGGGTACACGGACGTCGTGAGGGTGAAAATCGAGCACGAAATAGACGTCAACATTTCTGATGTCGACGGGAAAACTGCGCTCCACCATGCTGTTGCCGCCGGCAAGGTGGAGATGGTGCATGCAGCTTTTGTTGGCCAGAGAGGCTGAGGTAGACAGAATGGAGAGCCAGGGGTGTACGCCGCTGCACCTGGTAGCCATGGCAGGTCGTGCTGCTGCGGCTCAAGCCCTCCTCGACGCCGGTGCGGACGTTGCCCTTCGACAAAACGGGGTCGGTTTGTCGTCGCTCCACTTCGCTGCTTCTCAAGGGCGCGTTGATACCTCAAGAGTGATGGCCCATCATGGCGGCGATGTGAACGCCAAAGTCAACAATGGCATCACCGCCCTACGCGTCGCCTCGGCGTTCGACAAGGCGCCGGCGATCGACGTGCTCACCGAGGCTGGTGCCAACATCGAGGCACAGGCGAATGGAAGCACTCCCCTTCACGTCGCGTCCCAAGAGGGCAGACTCGCAGCCGGCATCGCCCTCTTGAGGCACGGCGCAAGCGTTGGCAAGAAGAACGCGGCAGCACAGACACCACTGCACCTGGTAGCCGCCAAGGCAGGGAGTCCCGGAACCGCGGAGATGGTGGACCTGCTGCTTAGACGGGGCGCGGATGAGACGGCCGTGAGCGAGAACGGCCACACAGCGGCAGATATGGTGGTTTTGAAAACCGAAGAGTCGGACAGCCTAGCGGAGGATGTCGACCGCGTCCGAAAACTCTTGGCACGTGCTCCGGCCGACAGGGCATGGCGTCGGCGTGGCTTTCTGATCTTGTCTCGCGCTCACTACCCCGGCGGCAGGGTTCAGTTTGGACACAGGACCAGTCAAGCACCTGCCGCAGGGGTAGCCAAGAGAACTCGTAGCAGTGAGGAACCTTCGAGGGCGGAGATAGACTGGGCTGGTGTTGTGAGCATGTTGATGGGAGATGGAGTTGATCCCATTTCGCTGATGGGCGATGGAGCAAACCTCATCTTCGAGAAAATCGTGGGATATCTCTGATGCTGGTGAGTCGGTCAGAGCAATCAATCATCGTAGGAGCAGAGAACCGAGGCACGGGCTAATCGCCGCATGAACACCCGCGTTGTCCCCATAATGTTTGTTCGTAGAGGTAGAACCCTTTACCTCATTTTTATTTTAATTTTCATCTCTCTCTTGTCTACCGGTGCGTTTGCCCCAGTGTACCGACGGTGCAGGAACTCTTTGTCCTTCTATGCTCGGACCTCCCTCGGTGTGAGTGATGATGAAAGTCGACACGTGAAGCCGGGAAGGCAGCAGTGTGTCGTTTTCCGAAACGGTGCTGGGGCTGGCTTGTCGTGGCAAGCATCCTGTTGCTCTTCCGTTATGAAGCGTCATCTGCTGCAGCGTCGCGTTTTCGTAGATATTGTATGAACGGGAACATTTCTTACCGACAGAGAGTTCCCGGCGCGAGCGGCGCATAAGTTCTTGTCGGACCACGAGAGGTGCTGCTCATTTTAAGCACATCGGGTAGATGAAGAAAATTCTCGTATTAGTTTAGTTTTCTACATGTATCTCGATACCTCTCTCTGCACGTTTGTCGGCGGTCATACGCTTGGGTTGGCAATGGTAGCGGTATCCACACGCGTTGTGCACTAAATAGCAAGATTGAAAGTGCTGGACGGCTGTTGTAGCATGTGCGATGGCGGCGGCAGCAAATTGTCGGCGTGCTTGACACACTAGCTGTGGTTTCCCTTGCAGTTTTGTTGAGGTTGGCAGCAAGTTGTTGGTTCCTCGCGTGTATCTACCTTTCGTGTGTTTACACAAAGAAAATGCCCGTCACTCGAGCGCGATGCGGGAAGGGGGGAGGGGGGTTGTTGTAGGGTAGGTTCCGATCAGGTAATGTAACGCATGCAGGTATGTCGAGAGCTGCCGAAGGACAGTTATGCACGTTTTGTGAGTAGCTGGTGGTAGACTTGGTTTATTTGTCTGTTGTTTGTGAATGTCGAGGCAAGTTTCGATGTTTATCTGAGGTTAAGAGAAGTTGGTGTGGAGACGGCTGTAACGTTGTTGTACGGGTTTGGGGTGACAATAAACTGGAGCGGATAAAGAGATCTGACTGTTAAACAAGAACGAGCATTATTGTGGAGGCCTTGGTTCCAATACGCACACACTCGACACCTCCTCCCCTCCCCGGCCTGCTCCCCGGCCGGGGCCGAAATCGACCTTGTGAGTCCCTCGCGGGCGAACCAGGCCACAACAGATAGTAGGTGGGTGGTGTCCCAAGGTGCAACTCACCGCCGCGCTGGCTCAGCGTGGCGGTGAGGATGCACAGACGGTGGTAGTGGCGAGAGGTGTATGTGGACCTTGTCCCCGCGGCAGCAATGCAAAGCGGCAAACTGCACCTGGTAACCACCGTCGCGGAAAACGTGGCCCACGAAGCTGGAGGAGCAGAGAGATTCGTAAAAACCACGCGAGTAAGCACCGTTCGCGGGAGAAGGGAGATAACCGCGGGCGACGCGGGGGGGGAGTGCTGCACCCTCCTCGTCCAAACACCACAGGCAAGCACCGAGCCCTGCAAAGATGGATCGATGCGAAGAAACTCGCCGCTCGGATTAAACGGAAGAAAACACCCCCCC
>CACKRE030000273.1:163453-181874 GCA_902602495.3 Ectocarpus sp. CCAP 1310/34 | reverse complement strand
AAAATAAAATAAATAATTAGACTAGTGGAACGGCCGCACCACCAGCCTGGGGGGGTAGCCTCCCACTACATGGAGGCAGGTCGACGGCCAAAGGAAGGGGCGGCGGTAAACCCTCAGTGGACCACCAAACGTATTACACGAAAAAAAAATAATCATGGGGACCCCGTCATTTTGTTACGGACGGCCGTAGTATTCTCCGCGGTGTTCTTCAACGGTGCACCGCCGACAAGGCAGAGGTTAGCGCGGTTGTTGTGACGGGGTAGAAAAAACCGCACCGTAAAAAAATTGTGCCACGGTGAACGGTACCGCACCGCACCGCACCGTCGAATTTGGAGATGGTAGAAACCCCACCGCACCGCACCGTGATATGATAAAACCCCACCGCACCGCACCGGCGCAAGCGAGCTTTTCTTGCACCTTCTAGAGGTCAGGTCATGGGTTCGAATCCCGGCGCAAGCGAGCTTTTCTTGCAACGTGATATTTTCTCTCGCTTCCGCTCCTGGCCTAGTGGATAGCGGTAGTTCGTGTGTACACAGAGGGAAGAGACTTGCTGAACTCTTCTCGCATTAAAAATCGAAGGCAACGTACCGCAGGAGGGGAGAGTGGAGAGGAGCTCTTCTGTGTGACCACGGGTTGGGGTAAACGGCACCAGTGCCATGAACGCTGATGTGAAGTGAAGACCAAAAAAAAAAAACATGCTGGAGCGCTGATTTGAAGCGAAGAAAAAAATATAAAACATGCTGGAGCGCTGATATGAAGCGAAAAAAAAAAAATGGTGGACGACCGGTCTCTAGCCCATCTAACAGCTCCACACAGAGCACAGAGCACAGAACGCACTCCATCTCAGCCTTGCCTTGCGTTCTTCCCTCTCCGCAAACACCGAAACACACCCGTCTGTTGTTCACCAGAAGGACGAAGAGAGACAAGGAGGCCACCCTTGCTTGGACAAGAGCTTGAAAGAAGGTGTGTTCATTGCTGTCTCCTTGGAGAGCCAGATTAGATGCCATCGCGGTTTTGGCCGCTCCAACACGTTTTCATTATGCGATGTTTTATCCGCACGCGCTTGTTTCGGGCTCGGTTTTTTAAATGATGTGATGCGTTTGCATCGGCTAGAGTTGTCAACGATAACGGGAAGCTGACACCCGGGGCCGTACGCCAGTATGCCAAGGAAGAGTGGCCAAGGCCTTAACCGAAACGGAAAGGTGTGCGTGCCTGCCTTGTTTGGAATCTTCCCGACAGCGCCGTGAACTTTCTCGGTAACCGCCACGATTTCGTGATTGCCGGACCAGGGCGCCGAGAAGCTAAAGCACACACATCGTCACCTCCCTTGCGACACCATGCTTCGCTCTAGCAATCACCGTGTTGTACAGATGGCGCTGGTGGTAGCCTGTTAGCGTTCTTCTTGCAAGTACTTGTTGAGTCGCAGAAGTTTTGCAACACGAAGTGTTTTTGGGGCCGTGATAAACCGTGACCTCGGTGAGTCTACATCGACAACAGCAGTAGAGAACAACCTCCAAACGAGAAGTCAGTAGCCGTCTCCTCTGCTACATATGACGCCTTGCCCATGAAATTTTGCAGCAGCAGACTTCTCATCGACGTTGTATGTAGCGAATGTCGTGGTTGTGGTAGCCCACCGCCCTCTTCCTCTCCCTGCTGCACAGGATCCATACCGCAAGGTTCTCGGAAATGTTCATCTTGTTTCAAACTCCATGTCCTACGTGTGACGGCAGATTAGTCGTCTACCGTCGACCGCACACTCTCGACTACTATCATAGCTTCTGGGGTGATCGCAAGGGATAGCCGCGAAGCGCATTGTGTTGTTCCCAGGCATCAAACAGGAGGCGACCGTTCTGCCGCCAGCTGACGCATCGCTTACCTCGCAACCACCAACAATCCAGAAATAGAGTCAGCGTGACTGCAACGGGTCTCCTCTCTCTTATATATTAGAGATCACATACGCTCCGCCTTCATTTCGCGTGCTCCCCTCGGCGCGGGCTTGTGCTATCTGCCACCGCCACGCAGACCGTCATGACTCAAGTATCGGCGTGACCGTCCGGCCCCGATGGTTAGCGCGCCGACGGCGTGTTTGTAGTTCCAACATTCCAATGGCAATGCTGTTTGGCGTGATCCATGGTTGGGTGATGCCGTGATGAGCAGTGGTCACCGGCCCCCATCGTGGGGAGTCTAGAACTTCAGTAGTACCGAACCCGTGCAATATCGATCCGTCTCGGTTTTTTCCTCGGACAACAACGTCCATAACCAACTTGTTGTGTACACGAGCCCGTTGAGGGAAATCTGATATTGCTTGGTCAGTGTACAGGTACAGGGTTACCCGTGCGTTCGGCGTCCATCCCACTTCACCGTATAGTCCATATGAGTGTCTGTACTTGCGTACCATACGCGTATGATACTGCAGATTTCATGTATGCATAGTAAAACTCGTTCACATTACCATGCACGTGGTACCATTTTGTGAACATGACTCTCAACCTTTCTACCGCTGTAAGCACGCAGTCCCTCCGCAAAATCGAAATATTTTGGCCAGTCAGAAATCGGAGAAGGCCGCACTCCTTGCAAGACGAAGGGTGTTATTCTGTACAACAAGTCTGAGGCCGAGGAGAGCCACCGCACAGCGTATCACAGAGCGTACCACCTCACCAAAGCATGATGGACCAACGGTTCTCACGTGCGCTTCATACAGCGGAGCCCACGACGACCACGGTGCGGTGACCAGACCTTTAAGTGCTTGTTGTCCCCAAAGTATCCTAATTTGGGCGTCCAGTCCAAAGCATACGAGGGTTAAGATGTCGGGTTAGTTCTTCGAGATGTAATGGCATGTTCCAAACACCCCGTTGCCAACATTTATCCCGCCTGGAGTTCGCCACTGGTGAACAACCACAGGCTTGTGCTTTGCGCCTGTGAGTGAGAAATCGTCCGTCGTTTTCTTCGATGTGCCGATTGCTAGTTTCGGGGCTTGGCGCCTTTCGATGAACACGTTTTCACGCTCTAGACCAACCGCACCCGCTCGCAACGTCAAGACCAGCACCCTTTTATCTACTGGATGTCGACATGTGCCTCCACGTGGTAATCGTTGGACTTGATTGTCTTCGAGGATGGTGCACAACGTGTCTCATGAGCTCGTTGTGCGAAGCTTGTTTTGTCGTTCGGCAAAAGAGCAGGGTCATTTGTTCGCTTGGTACCGGATAAAATATGTCGTACTCCACGCAACATGCCCTCGTATACGACCCGCACTCTCCTGAGTGTTTCACGCTTGTCGGATATACGACGTATATGATTGTGTAGTGGTAACAATCGTGGGGTGCTAGGTACCATATTGGTTCCCTGTGGTGGGGTACCGGATGTCTTGACGGGAACCACGATACAGAGCTTCTATTGTACCCAATAACGGCAGCAAGGCTGTCACCGACATCGCGTCCGATCTGCCAGTTTTAATACAAGCGGCCCATGGTCTCACCAGAAATATTTATCGGCAGTACCCATTCAGATTGAGTGTGATGTCCCCAAACCCAGCATATCGCCGGCAATTTACCTGGCACAAATACTGTAGCACCATGAAAGTGTAGCATTAGCCTTGCTCTGTAAGGTTAGCGCCTCTGTGGTGAGGAGCGAAGATATATTTGACCGGCTGTTGGGCTGGCGCCATCCGACCGCACACACTCCTTGTTGCCATATCTGCGAACGCCGCCCGGGTAAATCGGTTTGATGATTCGGTAACGAAATGGGACGGTAGCAATGTAGTTTAAATGGTAAACGGTACCAAAATGTGTCGCCACAAGTGCCCTGGGGTGGTCAGCGGTAAGCTAAATGAGGCGATAGGCCGCCACAAACCAAGACAAAACGTTCCCTGTAAGGCTCTTCAACAATTTTACCAGAAGAGCTAAATATTTGCCGCGTTATTGTACACTCTGGGTAATTACCAAAGACAGCCTTGACAATTTCATAAATGACGTGCAACGTCTTGTCTCATTTCCCTCCTCCACCCCCGGCCTCCCGTCCCCCCCGTTCCCCCCCCCCTCGACTCCGCAGAGAACCAGAGGAAGACCACCACCACACGTCATGGCTTGCCCCACAGGAAAAGCGTGCGCTGAGTCCCCTCTCGACATGGACAAGTGCACCTCGTCCACCAAGAGCCGGTACTTCGTGGGCATCTCGCCCGCGGTCGTGTTCGTCGCGTCCCTGTCGGTCCTGGCCTTCCTCGCCGTCAGCCTGGCGGCCTGCGTCGTCGCCGCCACCCACGTCACGTTCTTCTTCGCCCTGCCACTCGCCTCGGCGGCCGGGGGAGCGTTCCTCGTCGCCGCCCCGGAGATGACGCCGTTCGGCGCCGACCCGGCGGCCGTGCTCCTCCTCAGAGCAGGGGGCGCGCTGGCAATCGCCTACGCGGGGAGCGCGATGCTGGTGGGGAAGTGCTGCCCTGCCAAGGTTCGGTCCGCCCACCTGGCGCTGGTGGCGGCGGCGCTCGGAACGATGGCCGCCGCGCTCGTCGCGGACGAGCCCAGCGCCCTCGCCGGTGACGTCGGAGACAAGGCCGCCGTTGCGCTCGGGCGGGCGGCGGCGGCGGCGGCCACGGGGGCCTTGATGTCGGCCGCCGGCCCCGCCTTCACCAGGAGGATTCAGAGCGGGAAGCCAGCAGAGCCGGCGGTGCTGAGTTGCTAGACTGCTGCCTGTTGGTCTCTCTCTACCCTTCTCTGCCTAGCCATGTATTTTTCGGCACAGGGAGGGCGTGGGTAGGGGAGGGAGGGTTCATCGGTGGTATCCTTCGTTAAGAAGTTGGGTTTCAGCCTTATGGGGTGGGGAAGGGTTCGAGCTTCGGCGGACCAGGCAAAGAGTCGTCTTCAGTGCCCTTCGCCTTTGGTCGAGATTCGACGGGCGCGGGGTGTTTGTTTGGCTTGGCGTACGTGCGGAGGCAGTTTGCGCCCTACCAACGCGTGTGTGCGAGCCTGGTGAAATCACAGCAGTAGTTGCACTTGTCGGAAGGGCCTGTTTGGGCTGCTCTGCCTGTTTGTTGGTGACGGCCCACGCTGTGTTATTGTTGCCCATGGTGCTGCACCGCGCACGTGTTGCAAAGTTGTAACGTTCGTAATCGAGAATTGCACGCGCCGGTTTCTCCACTGTCTGTTATCGGTGTTTCAAGAGTAGCTCCAGAAGAATGTTCCCCACACTGTCGATGTCGGGCTTGTCTTTCACACGTGCCCTCGAATTATTTTGTCTTGATATTGATTTAAGCTCTCAAGTTCTCTTGCTGCGTTCAACTCGTCGTGCGTGTGCTGTTCCCTGAGCTGTCATAATTTCAAGCGTCGCAGTCACTTTGCTGAGGGCGGGCGCACTGGTTTTCGTCGGCGATTTGCTTGAGGGTTGGGTGACACCTGTCTCTTTTGGATAGGTTTTGTGTCTGTTTGGTGTCTGCTGCTACTTGCTGCTGTATTGTCTGGATTTCGGCATGTTTTTTCTGTCGCCATTTATCTCGGCGCGCCAACCTTGTATGGGTGGTTCGATCTCTACCTGAAAATTCCTCTCTCCTGTCTCTTTTGAATGGCGTGCCCCAACGCCGAAAGGTCTTGAACTACGCTCTTGTCGCACCGAATCCCGCTTCGGGTTGCTTGGCTAATCAGTTTCCTTCTGAATCATCAGCCGCTGGTCTGTTGGAATCATTTCTCGGCCGCTTTTATTGAGCGCTGTCACGACTTGTAGACACGCCGTGATAGGGGTATCCTGTAAGGTGGCAGCTCTACTACACTATTTCAATAATACGACACGACTCTGAAAACACTACAGTGTTGCAAATGGAGTATTTCCGTTCCCAAGCTCGAGACGGGAATGACCTATGTGGTCGCCCTCACCTACAGAGTGGCACCCGACCACAGATACGAAATGCAAACCAGCCCCGCGGTGACATCAATCAGCCAAGTACGTACCAGTCTAGACCCACGTTATTTGGAACCTTCTCAACACGACACTAATTGATGTCCACACTAGAGTGTATTAGCGCAGCCAGCCGGAGCGACATGAGGACTAAATATAGACACACACATGATTCGGCCTCTTGTGGCCTGGGCAAATCCGCGTTCGCAGACACATTCGCGGTTTGGATTCGGCGGTGTGACTTCCATCGAATCAGATCATGAATTCTATCTTGAACATTTTTTATTTTCGTGATATTATCATGTATGTATGTGTGGTGTGTGTGTGTTGTGTGTGTGTGTTTTCGATTATGGCGACAGTCCCCCCATTTTTCGTGGTGAGACTTGTACTACACTTTCCAGCGTATGTAGAGTACTACGCTTTTCAGTGTATTTTTTCGTACAACTACAACTATCTAGGGTCACACAGGAGGAGGTAAACACCAAGGCTTTTTTCTTCTTTTTGTTTCTTTCAATGCCCCACCTTCCTCTTGCGGTGCGTGCTGAATTAGTCTATATTTTTATCGCGAGAAGGATCCAGCCATCCCTTTCCCTCGTCGACGCTAACAACGTCGAAAATTGGTACTCACGAGAGCTTTCCAGCTTTTCGCTTTCACCCGCAAATTTCGTAATTTTCTCGCTCCATGGGGATTCGAACTCACAACCGTTGCGACAAGCGGATTACGAGGATACCACGAGACCACCGGGGCGACCGGTACAACGAATCCATCCCAATTTTCCGCAGGGTCCCGACAGATAGGGTCCATTCACACACTGCCAGGCGCGTGCCCCCCGACGTGTAGGCTAGCGCGCGTGCTCACGTGTGAGCATGCCAAATGGCGCGACCAGCTCTACGCCCGCGGCCAGACTGGCGTACGGTAACTCTTCTTGCAGTCACCCTGCATCCCGCCATGTCCTTCTTTACGATGTCGCCGGCAGTGGTCCAGCGAACTGCCTTCCCCAGTACAGCAGTAGTCCCGTCAGCAGGCACTGCAGGGGCTGCAGCAGGTGAAGGCGTGACGGGCATCGCAGCCGAGCGCCAGGACATGTTGGGCGTGAACGGTGTGGACGTGCTTCAACCGGAATCGAGCGAGGACCTCGAGGAAGAGCCATCGCCACCGTTCTCGCCAGGTATTGCTGCTTTGAACAATAGTGGAAGCAACGCGAACAACGGCGGTAGGACTACTAGGGTACGAGCCGCAGCAGCAACGAAGGACCGGGCCGCAGCAGCCACAGCTGCTGCCACTACTGCTGACGCAAGAAATAGACAACCAACACGGAGTCTGGAGAGCGTGCGGGGGTCGCTGATCCGACAGGAGGAGACGATCATTTTTGCGTTGATCGAGAGGGAGCAATTCCGCTGCAACAATGCCATCTACACTGATCGGACCTTCCGGGTGAACCGCAGAGATGCAGCGGACATCTACGGTCGAGATGCGAGCTTCTTGGAGTACATGTTGTGTGAGACAGAGAAACTGCACGCGACAGGTTCGTATGTACATTTTTTTTGGTCTAGGTGTACTGGTATGCTCTGTTTGTTGCTTGTCTCTGTAGGTGTATACACTCCATACTACAGGGTACACAGGAAGTGGCAAATTGGAGTTCGTGGGTGCGTAAGCTGAGAGCGTTGATATCGTACCATGTTTAAACACTGATGAACGCTCGGTGGTACGCGCCGTCAAGGCATGCGGCGCCAAGCTTCGAATGTCGCCGGCTCTCTCCCCTCCGGACCGTCGACCTCGTGAAGCATACTTGCCACCAGCGTCTTTTCAACGTGTCCATTGCTATGTCAAAACGAAAAACGCCCTTGCTCTTCTTATGTCCCAACTCTACCAGTTAGACGTTACATGAGCCTCGAAGAGCTCGCCTTTTTCCCGATGTTTCTGCCCGAGCCGATTTTGCCGCCACTTGACTTCCCTCGGCTATTGGCTCCGAACGACGTCAACGTGAACGACCAAATTCTCAAGCGGTGAGTTGGTTACGCAAGCACACGTGGGGGTGTGGCACCAGACCTTCTGTAGCTAGCTTGTGTAGAGTGTAGAGTAGGGAGACCTTCCTGGGGCCTGGGCTCAAGATAAGTTTTTTGCAATCATGAACCGAAACGCGGCCTGAAAAGCAAGATGGCGTCGTCAGGTTCACACAAGATCTTCTTGATATGCTGAATAACAAGAATCGAACAGACCAGTCTCGCTGTTGTGCGCAAACACGTAGTTACCCTACAGATGTTGTCCTACCTAGCACCAGCTGAGCTCACGGCGCCTGATTGGAACCCCTAGCCCACACGCTACCGCAGCTATCACTAGTGGTGCGCGCTCCTCTGGTAAAGAAAAACTTGCGCGACATGAAATTCGCGACAAGTGCAAGCCAAACAATGCGCACCTAACATTTTGCCGTGCGTACGACGCATGGGATCATGTCCGAACATATGCGGTTCTTTTAGGTACGTGTCGGAGATCGTCCCGATGATCTGCGAGCCGGGAGACGACGAGCAGCACGGCTCGTCCGTCGTGTGTGATGTCAACGCGCTGCAGGCACTCAGTCGGAGGGTTCATCTCGGCAAGTTCGTCGCCGAGAGCAAGTTTCAGGTGAACGCTCAAAGTTGGGCGGGGGCGTGAACATGGTCTTGTCTTGGGAGAGAGAGTATAGCGTTGCCTTCCATGCTGTCGAGTGAGTCATGTTCCATGTCAGTGGTAGATTTTCCCCACGAGTAACTGCACCATGCTCAAGATGCTTTGTACAATAGGGGCACCGCGTGCGTCCGGTGGAGCCCCGGGAACCTAGGTGGAGGACGTTTGTTTGCAATTTTTCTTGCTCGTGCTTTTTGAATGAAACTATGGCTCGTTGATTCATGGGGCCCGAGGGAACCTTCGTTCCTGAATTCACCCTCTGGGAGTAAACCCGCGTCGTACGCGCGAACAGTATTTCAGCCGTTGTTTTCTATTTCTGCTTGACTCATGGGCACCTGATGTGTGCAGGAAGACAGCAAAACCTACCAGGACCTTTGCCGGGCGGGAGACGCGCGCGGTGTGTTGGAGCTACTGACCAATAAGGCCGTGGAGGAAAAGGTGCTTAAGCGGGCCTTCATGAAGGCGTCTATGTACGGCAGCGACATCAACGACGTGTCCGTCTCAGCCGAGGACGCAAAGGGCGGTGACGTCGCCGCCAAGGCGGAGCAGAACTTCAAGGTCAACCCGCAGTGCATTGTTGACATCTACCGGGACACGGTGATTCCGCTCACGAAGGACGTGGAGATTCTCTACCTTTTCCAGAGAACGGGCTACCCGTGCCCATCGTTGGAGGGGATACACGACATGTGAATCGTGCGGTCCTGTCTCGACGTGGCACTTGTCTGCAGAAATCTGTCTGGCCTCTCGCAGTTCACCCGGTCACCGTCCCGATACGATTTTGTTTTGCTCTTGCGGGAGCCTAGTAGTATGTTCATAAGGTATTTCGGCTTTCGCCGCCCCGCTCGTAGATCAAGTGCAAGATAGGTGAAAGTGTGTCATTCATCCGTGTGTACATGCCTACCCCGACATGTGATAAGCGGGCATTTTTCCAGAATGGGCATATACAGGGGGGTGAAGGTTGATAGCGTGGGAGACTGAGGGGGTGTTAGGCGGTAGCTGGGAGGGGGGGGAGAGACCCAATTACGTAGAAATCTGTCTGTGACTTAGATCCGAGCGCCGAGGATCGCTACTTGTGTGTGTGTGAGGGGGGCTAGACCACTACGCGATACATGTATAGAGATTGAAAAGCACAACGAGCAACAGCCAGGAGGAAAGCCATGGCCAAACGGACATGATCGGTTCGCAACGCCTATCTCAGAAAATGTGTCCGTGCATGGAAGTTCACGTGGTGCGAGAAAACGGGCCTTGAGGTCTGAATCGGATGTTTGTTTCCATGCAGTGGAGACGGGACCTGAGGGTAGGTAAATGTGAGGGACGCCTTGTTAAGTGAAACCACAAAAGGTGCATGCTGCACAAAATCCGTTGATGTTTGTTGGTCACCACGTATCATTGTGGAGGCGGGGTGCGGCCGCCACTTTTGCCTGTTGTAAGTGTGCACACGTGACATTGCTTCAGTGGGAGCCCTGGGTTGCCCTCCTTATACTTTCTGCTGTCATCCCCACCTCTGAATTGCTTTGTGTTCAGCAAAAGCATAGACCACCTTTTTGGTGTCAAGCTTCTACAAGGTGCCAACAATTCGCCAAGAATTTAATTTTTTGTGTGTCATATGGAACGTTCCCAACTTGTTCAAGTGTACTCCTCCACCCGCTATCCATCGTTGTTCGGGCAGTTTTCCAAAAACTCCGTCGAGCGCTGCATGTACGGTAGCGGCGCCTTCGCAGTTGCTTGAAAGCCCCATTAGGTTTACATCCACCGCGGCACTACGATGCCATTAGCCAAGTGTTATTAGTCCAGCACACGCAACGCCGTGGGTGCACACTTGTGATGTGTGATCATGAGAACATGTTAAACGCGAGCAACGGGATATGTAGTTTTGGTGTCCAACAACGTATTTTGCGTAGTGTCCGTTTGGCCCTCCAGCAACGCGTAAACCTTTATATTGCTACTCAACCACCGAACGAGCTCGGTCGATTCCCTGACGCAATGGGGGAAACAGCGGCAGCCCGGAGGACAAGTTGCTGTGGAAACTCCCCTTACACCGAATCCCAACGGTACGAGAAAAAGCAGCCACCCCGGTCGAAATACCTTTCCGCCCCGCGGCTGGGACATTCCGAATTGTTTTCCATACCTCACTAGAGGAATCTGCCCGAGTCGGACCGAACGACAAGCAACGAAGTTGCCAAACATATCCTACAGCAATAAAACAATTATCAGACGAGTCCCGAGCTCTGATCATCCCCAATACGAGAGGCGCACACGGCCTACGGTCTCGGCACGCTCTCAGAAAAAACACAACGATTTGCTGGAAGACGATATTTGGCCCATCTTCCATCAAAGAGATGGGATCGATGTCCACGCCCACCAACAGCTACACCAGCTGGGTGAGGCTGTTCCCAAGCCTCAGCCCTACCCTCCCGCTGGGGGAACGATAAAGCCACAACAAGTAAGCCCCCCGCCGACGCAACGCCCGGTCGGTCTGAGCATCCGGGTCCAGCTTTCTCACGAACTCAATATCCTGTTTCATGCTGCTTTTTTTCTCTTCAGCTAGAAACCCTACGATATTGGTCGCTGTTCAGCCCTTGTTAGCGACCGCCTTTTTTTCGTCGGTTCCCTTCTCAGCAGTTCCGGTTGTCACTAGCCAACAGTAGCTGCAGCGCGGTGATGTCCGTGCGCAATACGTTTGCCTATAGGCTTGCGCCATGCTTCACTACTATGCGCCCGCAGTACTCTTCGTGGTGGCAGCGAGATGAACGGGTGCGTGGTTGCCGTTTCTGGTCTCCTCTGGCTCAAAGGTTGGCACCAGCCTTGGCAAGCATGCCCACCGCCCGGGTTGTATCGAGTCGCGGCAACATGAAGGGCGTAAAAGCCAACACCGCTTCTGCAGCATTCACGTGTACGACGTGCTCGATTATCGCCAACATGACATTCTTTACGTTTTGCGTGTTTCTGGCATCCATGCTTAGCGCCGCCAAACCATTCCCACCTCGTCAAAGGGTAACGTCTGCTCCAGCAGCCAAGAGGGCTTGCATGGGTGCCCCGTGGAATGGCGTCCAACCCTCTTCATCCATCTTGTCGAATTGCCAGCCCTCGCCACCAACGGCTGCACCACCTCCGCTCTGCCGCGAGCGGCAACGTGGAGAGGGGTGGATCCGCCTGTGACACGACAACCTTCGCATCTGCTCCACTCTCTTCCAAGATCGCCGTCGCCACATCCACATGCCCCTACATCGAGAGCCCACATGTAGCATAATTGGAGATTAGCATTCACTAGCAGCTAGGAGGGCTTGGGTCATAACCATGTGACCCACAATGGCTGCTTGATGAAGCGGCGTGCTGCGCCACCCAACGTATCCTTATCGAGCCCCTTGTCCACTATCAATTGCACGATGTCTCTGCCACATACAGCAGTGTCCCATGGAGACGGGGGAGCTCAACGATCTCCGAACCGACCCGATCCAAGTCGTCCATACATGATTTGTCTGGGAGGTAACTTTCATCCCAAGATGAAACGAAAGGCGGGACAATGTCTGGTGGTGGTGGTGGTGGTGCTGCTGCTGACCCTCTGTTGAAGATCTTTATGATGCAGGAGTTGGTGCCGTCAGTGGCGTCTTCTTCCCGCGGTAAGAGCCTGCCTGCATGCCTGAGTGGTTGTGGTGGGGCGTAAACGCGAAATACTTGAGATAGATGTTACATATTGTCAGTGGAGAAGAAATCCCGGGAGGTGATCACAAAGGGTCAAACAGTGCCGGTAAATATGGACAAAGGACGCGCCTGAGCCAGGAGGAAGCATCTAGTTAGGTGATTGGGATGTGAGATTGGAAAGGCTACAGTTGCGCTTCGTTCGGTTGAAGAACAAGCCGTCAGGACATTCTTTGAGGTTGTAAGGGGATAGTAAGCTCGCCAAGCCACCAGGTTGTGGATTCGATTCTCTCTCTGGAGGGTTTCTTTGCCGACAAATGGCAGTAGAAATCGATTGAACTTGCGAGTATACAAACTCCGACTTCACGGTCGATGGGGGAAAAGCGGGCGGCTGAAGAACCAACAAGGCTGAAAGTATTCGTGGTGTTAACCTTTTCTTACGGTATGTCTGAGCCCGGCTGATACGTCAAATACATACAACACCAAACGTGCTCAGACTGGCCCCAAAATAAATGGGACCAACACGAACACACATAATAAATAAATGACCCGTTCATCATCATCATCATGCAAACAGAGGAGGATTGGGTGCGAGTCTACAGCATATACATGCTATGTTGTCCGAAGGGTCTCTAAAACCGGCTGCATGCTCTGATGGCTCCGTGCATGTTCGGGTATGTGTGTTGTTTTTTTTTGTTTTTCTCCCATCATTGGACTCTGTCGTCTGCCCCTCTGGCCCCTATCCTCCACTTCTACTAGCTAGGCGAACCAACCGGGGTCACATAGGAGGGGGGGTTGGACCCCCTCCTGCGGTTCATGCCTGAGGTATTTTTATCGCGAGAAGGGTACAGCAATCCCTTCCCTCGCGACTTACGAAGTCGATTATGGTTTACTAACTGTGTGTGTGTGTTGCGCGCTCTTTTTTTGATCTTCGTGAGGCAGTGTGCTTGTGTGGTGTCTTCCATGGCCACTGTTGCTGTGCTGTCTCTCTTTTCCGTTGCCGTAACGTACATCAGCGCAGTTTACCCACACTCTTACACAGACAACCAGCATGTGTTGCACTGCTGTATTTTAGTGTTTGTGTTCATGTTTTCATCCTACTTTATTATGGCGACAGTTCCCCCATTGTTCGTCGTGAGATGTGTACTACACGTTCTCAGGGTATGTAGAGTACTGCATTGTTGCAATGGTATATATTCTCATGTACCATTGTTTTTCATTGTGTTTTTCCGTACAACTACAACCATCCAGGGTCACACAGCAGGTAATCACCACCACCAGGGCCTTTTTTTTTTCTTTTTTTTTCATGCCCCACCTTCCTCCTGCGGTGCGTGCTGAATTTTATTTTTATCGCGAAAAGGGTCCACCCGTCCCTTTCCCTCGTCAACGGTGTGAATGTCAAAGTCTAAGTTTTGTACTCACGAGAGCTTTTCAGCTGTATTTCGCTTTCACCCGCAAAGTTTGCAATTTTTCACCCCATGGGGATTCGGTGTACGTGGATACCACTAGATAGACCACGCGGGGTACAGCAGCACGGCGGTACCACCGTACGTCCTGCACACCGAGCTGACCTTTTGTTCTCCATCCACTCAAGAACCAAGTAGCTTTCCAAGCGAACATCTCGTGCAGGTCCTCCTGTGATGCGTCTGTTTTTGGCGTGGGACAGAGGCAAAGAGCGACGCAGGACGGTGCTGGGTACTGGCCGCCGCCGGGGGTGCGGGGGGTAGGGGCGGGACGATTGACATTGCCTCGCAGAAAAAACAAACAAACGAGGTATTTGTCCTAGGGAGGAGAGGGAGGAAGGTTGCGCCGCCTTACAGTGGTACGGCACACCGCCCATAGCCCGTAGTGACACTTGCGACCTATGATATCACCTGGAGCCTGGACCACATCTATGAAGCTCTTACTGCTGTTTCCATTACTTCTACTCTCGCGGACGGCCTTCGCTGCCGAAGGAGAAACCAGGTGTGTCCAATCTCATGTCTACGATGTCGAACTAACTGTAAATGCACATGATTACGTCCCGCCCACCCTATCCATGACCTTTTGGTCTACACTCAACCTTGCCTCTGGTGACGAAGGATGTACGTTTCACCCTCGAGCGAAGCAGATGCCTTGTTTACATTGGCAAGGGGAGATACTTTTGGCGTGAACCAACTTGCGTTGGTGAGGTTGCATGCATGTACGTTTGTAGGTGTCTCCGCATCATCCAAGCATTATCTACAACTTCCATGTAGAACATGCATTCCACTTTTAGGATGAGGATGTACAAGGGTTTGTACGCAGAGACGACCATACGAGAGTAGATCGACTTCTGGGACCACTTTTTGGCCCCATGTTCATCACCTGTTTTAGCCCGTGAACAATGGCATGGGCGTCTCCACCTTTGAACTCCTCGACAAGGAGGGCCAGGGTATAATGCTGGAATGGAGGTGCGGATGCCTTGTAGAGGGAAGAGCACGAGGTGCATTCATCAGCGGCAGGGAGAATCGCTGGCTGATCGCGCAGAGCGAAGTTGCGCCGCATCTATCTGTTCTTGGGTGGAAAGCGCTACTAGGCGCAAGCGCGGAAGAAACACCTCGCCCACCGCTGTAAAGGAGGCACCAGGCAACCTAGACGTTGTAGAAGGTCTCGATTTATCTCTACAAGAGAAATTGAAATCCTCCTTTTCGTGCGGCCCCGTGAAACACTCTCTCGCCAGTTGTTGTCTTATCATCCCTATCAAACGGCCCCTCGATATACGATTTAGATTGATAGGGCTGGTAGACAAGAGACGGCTCAAGTGGGGAGCTGCCTTGCACCCAGGGCTGGAACTGACTGCGTCATCCAATCAGCAGGCGTCTTTCTTTCTTCTCGTGTTCCAGAAATCTCGCAAGAACGCGGATTTCCTGCGCGTCCCAAAGGGGTTACAACTCAGTGAGACACCAACCGGCTTACCACCCTCATCCATTCTAACACAGACGTGGGAAAGACTTTCATACAGGGAAGTGACTTAACGCCTGAAATGCGTGCCCCGAGAAAGCTACCAGCCACACTCGTTATTCGTGCACTCTCTGTACGCGCGCGTGTCGATTCTTATCTACTTCGAAGTATTAAACTATTTCGAGGTATGCTACTTTCTCTACACTATGTATGTAGCTGAGAACCAAGCCTCTTGATTCGTCCGCTGTCCGCTTTCGGGTTATTGTCTTGGTCCACACGGCAGCGACCACGCCAGTGACCATGCCAGTGACCACGTCAGCGACCACACTAGTGACCACACCAGTCACCACACCAGTCACCACGCCAGTGACCACGACGAGCCCAGCGTGTTTGCCTTGGGCGAGTATTTCGACTACGATACCTTCGTCGTCCTGGTCAGCATCGTCGGTGGCTGCGCCATCGTGAGTTAGGCCTGCTGGTGCCTACCGTGTACATGTGGACACTGCGATGTTTTGTTCCGTGGCTTGCGCTGCTTTGGCGTTTTTGGTTTTCGCAACCCCCCCCAACGTTGCCCTGCCTGTGCTCGCAGGCATATGCATGCCCCTTCAAGGCTCACCATCAATGGTGTTAGCCCTGAATCCGGCGATAGAGGTATGGCAACGAATGCCTCCCACGCTACCTCGCCTTCTCCGGACGCCACAGCCGATCAGAACCATCCCCTTCAACCTCCACGTACCCCCCCAGGCAGAAAACTAGTCAGAGCCGAGTGACAAGGAGACGTCAAACCGAGGCCAACGAATCACCTCGACCATGCCTCTTTTGGCACTGTGTTCCCAACAATGTGACTGCTTTGCACCACCTTTGCCTTGAGCAAAAAAGAAGCCGGGACTCCAAAGAAGATGCTTGGAGATAAAGAGACATGCAAGGTTGCATGGTCCACGGTAGACTAACCTTGGAGGGCTGTCAATGTCTGCCACTGTGCTTGAGTGGCCCTTGTGCGGCACACACACGCCATGCACGTTGACACGGCAGGCTGCAGTTCTGTGGTCGATCGATGGGCTCTCCCCTCGGCTGAAGGGCTCGCGACTCTCACAAACACAGAACGTCATTCATCCTAATGAGTAAAGGAACACATATACGAAAGCACGAAGACAGCTGACAGAACGGAGAGAGGGGGGGGGGGGATGGACCGACCAACACCAGTTCAGCTCATGTCTATTTTTCTGTCTGCTCGGCGATCTTGCGTACTTATGGCAATGATGCGTTCGAGAGGTCATGTGCGGCGATGTTCTCACGTGCGTATCGCTTATTTGAGGCGGAGAGGCATCATCAAATTTTGTTATGTGTGTGTGTGGGAAGATACAGTACCAGCAGCATGCGTGGTTGCGTTTGAAAGTTCAATGAATAATGAAGTCGTGCTTCGCTGTATCCACACCTCCCACAGGTGATCGAGCTCGCGTTGAGCAAGTACGAGCAATGGCTGAAGAGCGAGGGAGACACGTTTCAGAGCACTCTGTACGAGAAAATCGTGCGAGAGCTCATGACACTCGGTGAGTCTGGCGGTCCTTCGCTGTTGCCCGTCACGTTCTGTTGAGTATTCGTCGGGCAGAGCGTGTCGAAAAATGCTTGTGAAGCTTCAGGTGTCGCTACGAACGGCCAATCGTTCATTGCGCATGATAGAATTACACTTGATGCCCTGATTGAGGCGTCGGATATCGAGGGAGGAGTCACTGCCCTAGAAATTTTCAAAGTAGATAGAATATTGAACGTTAGAATGGGGAACTGACTCGCAGATCATACACGGTGCTGGGTGCCGCCTTTGCAAGCGCCAACCCTCATTTGCATTCGACCCATGCTTCGCGCTAAGCGGCATGAATGCTGTTAATACACAGGTATCGTTGAAGAAATCTCCCTCGGCGGTAAGTCTTTGTATTTCTCGACGTTTGGGGGGCAGTCTGCTTCTCTCCGGACCACCTGTTGCGTCTTTTGTTGGAGGTACACGGAAATGCTCATCTTAGGCCGATCTTGCAGACAGTGTTCGGATTTTTGCACCGCAGTAAGAAGCAAACCTCGTCGACCCTGCGAGTTCAGGTAGGAAGTCTGCAGACACCTTGATGTCAACTGCAACGGTTCTCGAAGACCGAAACAGGTGGTTTGGAGTCGCTCTCGAAGTAGACTGCTTGAAAGGTGCAAGAAGACGAGAGCTTTTGAAAGGAACAGCAGTTGTACCAACAACGCCATGTTTGTGTCGTGTTCATGGTTCATGTCAGTTCTCAATGGGTTACTGTCGAGTTTGAGGGCGGCAGAACAAGCAATTGAACATGGTTTTCAGGCATTCGAACGACGCCGCGGAATAGCGGTAAATGCGATATGATCAACGCTGTGGAGAAGAAGGAGCGAGGGGTGAGGTATCGATAGACACGGATACGGCTCCTCCTTCTCTCTCTCTCTCTGTCTGTTTCCCTCTCTCTGTCTCTCTCCCTTCGATGGCTGACGAGAACACTGCACGTGAAATAGCCTACCGCCCCCCCTCTCCCACTACTTGCGGGTGTGTTGTGTCATACGCGTGACCAAACAGAACTCTAAACACAACTCAATTAGCTGCCCGCGCTTGTTCCATGCAAGCAGGGGTGGTGAGTTTCGCGCTTTACCTTCTACATCCGGTGGTGGAGGAGGGGGACCTGTTTCTCGTCTTCGAGGTGAGCGTCCAGGAAGGAATTAGAAGTACAAACGTTTTGTGCTGCTTACTCAACCAGCTATGCGACAAGGTTTCAATCACGCGTTGCGCCATGGTCAGGAAACTGTTTTCCTTGGTAGGGCAAAAAAGCACACTCATGTCTGTACGTCAAAGCTTACAGGGGGAGAGCCGTAGGGGCAGATTGGTAGTTCGTTTACAATTAGCCGGAGAAGGTGTAAAGCGGCTGTTGAAGTCGCTCATTTTCCGGGCGAACACGCCCTCGCCTTGCCCTCACTCCCCTTTTCGTCGAATTCTCAACTAGAAGCTTGGGCAGGTGAGTGTTTTGGACGCTCTTTGAACTTCGCCCCCCCCCGCACCTACCCCAACCGCCCATCCCCGAAATGTCGAATCATGCGCCCGTTCGTGCGAATTGACTGGGTTCATGCAGTTCTCCCACTACGTGATTTTCTTCATCGCCATCTTCACGGTGCTGCAGCTGGTAATGCTGGGCGCATCCACCTATCCCATCAAGCGTCGGTGGGATATTGCAGCGTACAAAAGCAAGGAGGAGGTAAGCGGAACTACACTACTGTGCATATACACAAAGAGAGAGGGGAGGGGGGGGGGGGGGGGGGGGG
>CACKRE030000273.1:140290-153610 GCA_902602495.3 Ectocarpus sp. CCAP 1310/34 | reverse complement strand
CCCCCCCCCCCCCCCCCCCGACTCGGCCATGCCTTTGCAGGTGGAACAAGAGGCCGAGGAACTGAACAAGCTTCGCCGCAAGCTGGTGATGCGGGTGGAAGACGTGCTTGAGCAAGAATTTAAGGCGAGTTGTTGTCCGAGTACAAGGTCCGTCTTCCACACAACCTTATTTCGACGTTGCGAGGCGCTCTCGTGTTGTCATGACAAGTATTTCATTGCTCTCATTCATATATATATTCGTGCCTGTGTGTTTTCCCTCCCCTTGCATCTTAATTTCCCTTTCCCGCCGGGGCAAAACGCAGGCTTGCGCCGAGAGCGGCGAGACACGTGCTGATGGCCAAACTTCGGCGGCTTTTCTGCTCAAGCGTTGGGACGAGGACGACAACGGGCACCTCAGTTACCAAGAACTGCACCAGTGAGTTAGATTTTGTTATGCTGTATACGCAGCGACCGCTGTCTACCCATCCCTTTTTGAATTCAATCCGGAGATGTGGTAACCGGCGCGGAAACCAGGTGTGCGTCGCAGTGCTTGAACGTCGTTGACAAATATCAGTAGCCGCAAGCAAATGCGAAACCGAGGGTGAGACAATGTAGACCTCTTAGGACCAGGAGAGGTGAGTATGAAGCAGTTTTTGGTGCTTCTCCGTATTCTTTTTGCTTACTCTCCCTTGATAGCAACGAAGAGGTCCACCCTCTTTCTTTTCCCTGTTGCTGCCGGTCTCGTTCCCTTCCGGTAAACGGATCCCGACCCCCCCCCCCCAATGTTCCTGCGGTGCTCCTCCCCCCTCCCCGCCCCTTCCGACGTCGAATCGTTGCTTTCCGTTGTGCACGTGGATTCGGGCGCCCGCTTGTGATTCTAAATGGCAATGGCAACGGCGGTACCTTGAGCACAGGGGGCTGGAGGAAATTGGCCTCCTTCTCTCCAGCAAACAACGACGGGAGTTGATTCGCCTCGCGGACCCGGACAGGAGCGGTGGCGTGGATATCAAGGAGCTGACTGAGCTGCTCTACGACGTTGAGGTCGAGATAGCGGCGGGCCGAAGTGTAGACGAAGAACAGGCCGCGGCGGCAGCGCCAGGACGCATGGGACTGACCACCAGTTTAAGCACGAAGGTCGGTTTCCGTAGGACAGGCAGCGGATTGCGTCCCAACGGTTTGTCTGACGGTGGCGTGAATGACAGGGTGGAGCGTTTGCTGCGCAAGAGGGCGTCCGAGAAGTGGTCGTGAGAAAGGCCGCGACACAGATGGAGCAACTTTAATGACGGTGTGTTGACGCTTTACTTTGTGTGGGCATTTTATTGGTGATCGTGGTGGTGTGGCGGTCGTGATGAAGGATGAAGGATGCCGGTTGGCGTCCAAGCGCTATTACTATTGGAGGTTTGGCTGCGGCGCGAAAGCGTGTGCGGAGCCTTGCCTGTCGGGGAGGACGGCCGGAAAGAAGTTCGTGAAAGTGTTCCACGACAGAAGCAGACCGGGTGATGAGAAGGTCTTGCCGGGGGGTGGTGAGAGGTCTCTTGATGGTGGTGTTGGTGTGACCGGGCGTTGAATGGGTGTCAAGAGGTTGTTCGTACCACCAGGGCTCGAGGGCTTTGGGATGGAAGCGGGGGAGAGGGTGGTCGTGAGTGCCAATTCTGAGTTATTTTACTCTCTGCAGGGCGAGGCACGGGGGGGGCGCGCGGTAGCGTGGACTGGCATCAATGGTACATGTCCATGTCCCACATTTCTGCCAGATGTTCGTTTTTGGGGGAATCGATGGCGGCGTCTACTGAGACTGGGCTTGACTGATAACTCTAGGGGGATGCTGTCTTTCTTTGCTAATAACGTGTACGATACTTGCACTTGTACGCACTTCTTGATGGTGTCACCAAAAGCTCCAAGTAGGGGATGGGACAGCTAAATAGTGTTGTAGAAGTCACAGTATTGCATGCAAGTCCTCAGGAGGCAAAGCAAAGTTACGAGGCGGCGTGAGTCAAGAGCGAGTGCTCCTCTGTTGTCACAATACCAAATATAATCTTGTTTTAATAGCAGCGTTGATCGCTGGCGTCCATGTGCGATGCCTATCTTTAGTCGTCAAAGTCGCAAAAGGCGGCGGAGTGCACGGCTGCGACCGTCAACGAATTCCCGCACCATTCGCATGTTGTCGACCTGGTTTCCGCGTTCATAACGCTACTACTACCAGCATAACGACCGGCACATCTTGCACCCTCGGGCAATGGGGCGTTGGCTCCAGCCTCCCAGTGATTTTCGGGACTGATGGCAGCGGAGTTCGCCGCATCATATGCCAAATCGGAGAGCGAAATCGTTCCTTTACCGGCTGCTGTATGGCCCGTTGGTGTCCTTCCGAATTCAGGGCCGGACGTTTTATCGAGCGGGACGGTTGCACTGGTTTCGCCCGCAGCAATGCTTTCGTCCATAGCAGGACAGGGGACGGCCGCATGTAGCGGCACGTCGCGGTTCTGATCCTTGGGGCAGGAGACGGGTGTTGTTGCCGTCGTTGAGCTGTTTTGGCATTTTGTGCCGGAGAACATGTCGACGACGGCCGTAACCCCCGATCTTGAGACGTGTGCGCCCCCACCTCTCGAAAGCAGGCCGTCCAGTCTCGATCGCTCTCCGTGGTCCCTTCCGTCCTCCATCCACAGCCACAACTCGGCGGCGTCTACTATACCGCCGGACGTTAAGCACCCAAGGTCGTCGGTTTCATTCTCGAACGATTGCCCTTTCGGGCGAGCAGCAGAGTGGGAGGTTGGCATTTCCCCTTTTTCTCTACCGCCCGTGAGGCTACCATGCCTCCGCGAGACAGTCCGACTGGGCCCCTCGTGCCTGCCTCTACCGCTGGTAGGGCGATTACCCACGGTCTCTACTGAGCCACGTGTCCTGATCGTGACACCATCCTTGGATGTACGCCGTGCAACGGTGGCCGATCGCTTCCTCTGGGGACTTGGCCGCCATGCACGGGACACTGGATCACCCTTAGTATCATCGTCAAGCGGTGGTGGCGGTGCCTCAAGCCGACAGTCATACCCACTCCTCACAAAAAAGTGACGGATAAATATGGCATCTCGAGCAGCCGCACGACGACAGAACTCGACGAATGCCTCCCGCGTTAACACTGTCGTGCCCAAGGCTTGGTTATCGGACGTCTCCGGTAGGCCGAATGCCGCCGATTCACGGTTAGGGGAAAGCTCGGACGGTTGGGTTGTTTTCCTGAGAGCGTGTTTAGGCGGCGGAGGTAATCGCGGCGGTGGTGGCTCGACGTCGGGGCGCGTCCATATCTCCTGAAGGGCGGATACCTCGGCCGAGAGAAGAAAGGCGCGGCCCGGTTTGCCGCTTGGAACGTAGCGGTCGAAGACCTCTTCAACGGCTCTCTTCGCCTCGGCCGTAAGGCTCACTCCACCGTCATCTTCTGTTGTGAAAGAGATGTGTCCCTCCTTTGCCCGCCGCGCCCTTTCTGCAATAACTGGCTTCTGCCTCGGTTTATCAACGCTAGGGCTCACTGTGTGCTCTAACACTGCGGTTTGCACCCATTCGGCGGCGGCGCTATCAAATACTCTCCGTGTCTTTCTACCACTCCTACCGCCGGCCCCAGGCCATGAAGATCGGGCTCCTCGCAACGAATTACGGTCACGCTGTAGATACCCGGGCCTCGTTGTCGATGGCATCCGTTCCAGTGTGTCTAAAACCAACCCATCACAAGCGTCAGCAGTAAATTTAGGTGCCCCACCCCCCCGCCACCCACGTCGCGGCGTCACCCCCGAAGCTCCAGCAGTCTCAGCAGGTGAAAGGAGATTCGTCTCTGATCTTGACCTCCTTCGTCCTTCATCTTCTAGGGAGACCTCCACACGTGCTGGTAACGAAGGGATGGGAGTACCTCTCCTCCTGTCAACCTTCTTCCGTACCTTATCGCCGGCGATACCACGATCCGAGCCTTGCTGGTTGCTGGGTACGTCGGCAAAAGGCTGCGATGACAACACCGACGGGTTATGGCGCCGCTGGTGGGACGGTCCGTTCATGTTTGGAGACCTGCCACTAGCGGTCGATAAAAAGTGTCTGGGGGCGTCAATAGGTACCTGGCTTTCCCATGGGCTAATGTAAGCCCCGCGGGACGACCCCGATGAAAGCAACCGGGATTTGACGTCCCTCGTCCATCGTTTGAGCTCGTTCACCATGCTGCAACTGAGGTTTTGTACACCAGAGGATGGTGCAAGGTGACTTGAATCCCGCGTTCCGATCGTCGCCTTCTCCGTGGGGGTCTTGTTGGCGATGTGCTGCTTCGGTTTGTTTCGCACGCTCTGCGCGGTCTGTTCATTTGTGCCGTGTTTTTAGAGATTCAGGGACATGTGCAGGGGGCAAGAGAAGAGAAACGTTGGCTTCGATGAATAGCAGCATTTTACTAACAGTCACGCCAGAGCTCAAACAAAAGACCGCGACAAACTATAAGCCGTTCGTGTGCAAGGTAGAGGGTCAACTACGCAAAATCATGACAGTGTCAAGCATCACCACACCGGTATCCGAAGTAGCGAGCATAGGGTTTACCTTGGCATACGTCAGAGTGTTGAGCGTTTCTTCCAGCATCCCGTTGTTGGGGGTGATATTCAGAATGATGGCTGTGAAAGCGTTCCCACCGAGACTGTCCCCCAGCACCCGCGTGAGCTTCGACTCGCGGTAAGGGATGTGCGGAGCGTGCTTAACAAGGGCTTTGATCACCCGGCCCAGCGCTAGCAGGCTCTGGCAAGGTTGCCAAAGATTGCCAGAAAAAAAGTGGCAAGAACGCAATGGCAGCTGGTGTCAACAGAGAATGGCGGAGAAATAAGTCTCCTCGACAACCGATACGCTTTATGTTGTTCTGCTGCTAGACAATACCCCTTCCACGGTCGATGGCGTGTTTCCACCCCTGCAATGGTCGACGGCGTGTTTCCATGTGGTGGCCAGTTTCACGTTGGTTACATATATTTCTGTGACTTGGGAACGCCTTTGCATATCCTGCCGGAATCCCATGGGCATGTTGTGCAACGGAGTTGGCCGTGTGCAGATATAGCACAGCAATGGTGATGGTTGTCACGAGAGTGAGTGAAAACAATCGATCGGATACGATTCCATGCCAGCGAAGAATCGAAGCAAATACGCAGCCTAAAATAAGTCAAGATCCTTCAGAAGTTCACCTGTCCGATCGCAGCTGCCTCTTTCGCCCTATCTCCGACAGCCCCAGACCTCTTGATGTTCTCGGAGCCTGAGAGATCGACGAGGCTGAGCCGCCCGTCTCGGGTGATCTCACCTCCCCACGGCGTGGGCTCGGCGGAAATGACTCTCACGCAGAAGACCCCGTGACTCCTGCTAGACTCGACGTTGCACATTGTCTGGGAGGGAGGCAGTCACGCCCCGGGAGCAATGTGACAGCGGCGGTGACAGGTGAATCAAGAAGTGAGGATGGCGGGTGGTGTTTTTGGAAATGTTCGAGAACGCGAGTGAGCTGCTAGTCGATTGCCGGGATGGGCGGCGTTATTAACTTCGGAAGCATGGATACACGTTGCTCTGTCGATAGCGACGACTCGCCAAGGGGAACGGGGTGCTTCTGGCTCGCCTGCAGGTTGCCGAGAATATCCCGTAACACAAGCGCACTTTTGAGAGTGGTGGGAAGGCAATTGAGTTGGCAGCCTCAAGGGGCTACAAGTGTGTCGTTCTTGGTTGCACGAGATACAAATAGAAGCGTTTGGGAGCGAACCAACGAGGGAAAACAGTTGGAAGGGTGTACTTGAATCATGGGTTTGCTTCTTCACACCTCAGCCGTGCGCCTGTTGTTCTTGCTCCTGGCGATGATGGCGAATATCTCCTCCGGGCTCTTCACCTCCACCTGCGTCAAACCCTTAACCATCACCCCAAGATGCCGGTCTTCCTCGATCGTTAGTCCGATCCCTTGAGGAGGGTGGCTGCCGCTGCTGCCGGGGGTGATACGTGGAGATCGGTGTGTTGGGGAACGGGAACGACCAGATGTAGAAGAGGGGGCCGCACTGCTGTTCGTCGCGGAGGCTTTGGCCAAACTGGCGGCCTCAGGGGCTAGCAAATCGAACAGCCTCTCGTTGTAGATCTCCATATGGGACACGTATACCCAATATCGCCGGGTCCCACCACATCCCCCCTCTCGGAATATCGTGTGCACTGCCCGTGGTATGATGCCAACCTTTTCGACCTTGCACGCGGTGGCATCGCCGTCGTCAGGGTCGGCCTCTGCCGCCTTCTTCACATCAGTGTTCGGGTCCACTAGCCCACCCTCCATGGTGAACGTCTTTCCGGACCCAGTTTGACCGTACGCCAAAACAGAGCAATTGAAGCCATCGAGCATTTTCCGCACTACCGGACAGACTGCTTCCGAGTACAATCGAGCCTGGCTGGTTCTGGGACCTGAGTCGCGTTGTGGGTATGGAGGCGAGGGTGGAATGGAGAGGAAAGAATGGAGCTGTTTTGGTAGAGCCACACCCACTTCGTTCGATTTATGTGCGCCTTGGGCCCAAGAGATTCGACCTCCTAACAAACCACAGTATCTCGCCGCCAAAATGTATGACGCCCTTTAGGGTTGGTGGCGTTGATAGTGTGATGTGTTTTATGCCTACCCTCTAAGGGTATTCTGCCAGTTACAGCACGGGAGTGAAAACATTTTGTCACTAGGCAAGTCTTCCGAAACGGCGTACGGAAGGTGAGGGAAGTCTTACCAAAAACGCGGTCGAACCCAAACCTCCTCGATCGCTTTGTCGGCAATCTTTCATCCGACACAACAATCTCGTTGCCGTCGCAGAACACGGCGGCCCTCACCCCTCGCTTCATCTCCCGCGTGAGCAACGGACGGCACCGTGAAACAACCGCGATGTTGACCGGAGCGTTACTTTCTTCTTGCCCTACCCCGCTACCATCATCGCCATCAGTATATTCCTCGTCGGTAGCCGAGCGGCGACGGGAAGCGAACAAAAATTTCCTGCCCGGACTAGACGCGGGAACTGCTTCGTCGTCCTCAGCCAACGCCGAACTGAGAGCTGCCGCTCGTTTCGTCGCTACTGCTGCTGCTGCTGCTGCTGCTGCTGCTGCTGCTTGCGCTGTTTGATCCTTCGCCCTGCCGGTGCTTCCACCGCCGCTCTCTGTACTACGGTTCCCGTTAACGATGCCTCGTTCTGCCCGTCCTATTACAGCGGGTACGTCTGCTGTTTTTTTCGGGGGCACCCCTGCAGCCGTGATGCGTACCGTCGGGAAATTCTGGCGGATAGAGCTGACCCTCCGAACTCCCGCGCCGGGAACGCTGCACCATAGCGCACGGCAAGTACCCGTCCTCTCAGCTGTGATGTAAAACCTGCGGGTACAAGCGCACATGAACGGAGGCGCGGAACACGACAGATCGCGGGAAACCCATGTTTATTGTTGTCATTGATATGATGCCTGTACGAGGCACGTTTTTTTTTTTTTTGTCTTCACTTCAAATCAGCGCTCACAGCACTGGTGGTGTCAACTCCAACCCGTGGTCACACACAAGAGCCCCTCTCTACCCTCCCCTCCTGCGGTACTTTGCCTTCGATTTTTAATGCGAGAAGGGTTCAGCACTCTCTTCCCTCTGTGTACACACGAACTAGCGCTATCCACTAGGCCAGGAGCGGAAGCGAGAGAAAATCTCACTTTGCAAGAAAAGCTGGCTTACGCCGGGATTCAAACTCCTGATCTGACCTCTAGAAGGTTTCGAGGATACCAACTAGACCACCGGGGCGACCGGTGCCACATGGGGAACATCGACCGGCGTATCGCGTACCAGGACGGGATTCAGCCTGGGCTAAAGTTACAAATGGCAGGATAGAGCCATGCTACGCAAGCTGAACCTCTTGCAAAAGTAGAAACAAATGAAAAGGCTGGAATGTGTGACTACATTAACTGTTACACTCACAAGTTCATATCATCATCGACGGCCAGAGTGGCCGCAAACCCCGAAGAAATTCGCGCAAGTTTTCCCTCGCTATGGGAATCTCCAACATCGTCGCCCCAAGTGACGCCCGCATGTTTGTTTCGCCACGCAGACGACACTCGTTTCCGCTTTTCACATGCCGTGCGACTTCTGAAATCTTCTCGCCGGGGATCAACTTGTGGGACACGGCAGCGTTTTCTCGTCGACAAAGACCCTATCGATGTAACCGTACCATCGTGGCTGGCCCCGCATAGCGATATGTAGACGGCACCCCCCGCGCCTGCGACAAGACCAGTGATGACCGGCAGTCCTTCGGCGACCAACCAGCTGTCTTCGGGGGAGTAAGACGGAGGTGCAACGGGCCTCATTGAAAGGGTCTCGTCGGCTGTGTTGGTCGATAGTGTCGTATGGGGAAACCTCTCGACGTCCATCTCGTTCGCCGGAAACGCACGAATGACGCCCTGGCTTTTCGCAACGCTGACCCCACCATGTAGGGGGAATGGGCGGGAGAACGCGACGACGATCGTTCCGTCTCTGAGAACGCATAGCCCTACGGGCTGCTCACGATGGCGTTCGCCATCCTTTTTTGATGGTAAAGGCGACTGGAAGACAAGTATCTCGACAAAGTCCACCACACCGCGCCGCCTGCGGGACCGGACAGAACGCTCGGACCTGTTTTCTTCTACCCGAGCTCCGATCGATACCCCGGCCACCTCGTGGTTGTCGTGGTTGTCACAATTGCCATCTTCAGAGTCGTTGGAAGAACTGCCCCAATCGGTGTCTGACTCAACGTTGAGGAAACTTAGGTCGTCGGCAGATGTGCCCACGGGGTCGGGTTTCTGTTTTGCGTCAAGCTGGGTGCCAATCCCACCCGTCTGTCTATCGTGCCGATGGGACGTTGCGCCTTCTTCTCCGTTCGCAAACCGCCTTCTTTTCGCCTCTTCGTTGCTCAACCACGCGCTCAAGTGAGATCCACACAAGAACCGAACTCTATATCGTTTTGGTCTGCGATAGAGATGTTGCTGTGAGCCATCAAGATTCTTAGCTTGGTCGGGGTCGTTGTCGCAATGTCGTCGTTTGTGCAGTTCTTCCAGGATAAACACGCTCGAGTCTGTGCCGCCGATGCACAAAGCGATCGGCTTGCACAAATTGTCAACCAATGTTACTGCCTGTTTTGCTCCCCACCGGAGGAAGCGCAGTTGCCATATTCGAGGAGAGGGCGGGCGATTCCTAGATTCTCGTTCTTGGTTGACATGTTCTTCTCGAAACGTCCGGTTGGCACTATGCTCTGGGGGCTGTGGTGTGGTCGTCGTTCCTTTCGACGAACTACTACAATCCACTGCGACTGCTGGTGATGCTTGCTCGATAAAAAAAACTCCTCTGCCTGTACGTGTAGTTGTTGCCGCTGCCACGAGAATGGGCCTGTTCAACCCACTCAGTAGGATCTTGACGACTTCTTCTTTTTCTTGTTTGTGTTTGCCTACGCCGTTATCTGGAGATCGTGCTTGCGCCGGCATCACAGCAGGACAAACCGTGCTCTCAACGACAAAGGGTATATTTGTCTTCTTCGGTTCTGCAACCACGGTGGGGCGTAAGGAGGCCTCTTCTAAAGCAGCCCTGGAGAGACGATCGACAGGCTCCGTTCGGTGTTGGCATATTCTACCGTCGTATTGATCCTCCCGTTTCTCCGGTGAAGCCGTTTGAGAACCTTCAACAACAACATTCGTCAAACCGTCTTCTGGTGGATGCTCTCCCACCTGGCCGGTGTTGTTCTCCACTACCAGAGTTCGCCAAGCAACCGCATCATTGACGTCTGCCTTTGGATTTCCTGTCGAAAGTGGCAGACTCTTTCTTCGTCCTTTTCGACTATCGTCTGCACGGGCACTGGAAGCCGAGTTTGAACCTGACTGGTGCTCCGTTCGGCGCTGTGCCGTTGCACCTTGGCTGCCATGTGCCAGCAATACGTCACCAGACCCTGTTGGTACTGTGGGTTTGCTGTCTGGTACTGATAGACCAACAGCAGTAGGCGCCAATCGTACGGGAAAATGGTACGAGCGTCGACGTCCTGGGAGCTGGTCGACCCGGGTCGGGCAAGAGAGCATCATTCTCCCTAGCAGCCCTCTCCGCCTGTCCACAAATACCAGCCATCGTCGTCTGACTTTTTTTTTCGCGACGGTGCAAGTCGCATCAGGTTCACTGGGTTCGTCAACAACGGCGATGCTGGTAAAGCTGCACGGCTCAAGTAGTACTTCGTGCTGCATACATCGAAACAGCAGAGACATATTGGGCCAAAGGGAAGATTTGATGCGGACCGCGTACCATGACCAAGGCATGACAGCTATAAAGACTAATAGTCTATAGTGCAGTTTGTCAACAACCGTACTTTTCGGACGTACGTGCGCCCAATAGATTTCTCTGCCTCGCATATCGTACCACTGTCTACTTACGTGAAGCAACCGAGATAACGACAAGCTTGTGCACGTTCTCGAGAGAGGTAGGATATGGATTCCATTGGGTAACGGCGCAATTAGCACCGCACACCCACACCTCCAGCTTCGCAGCCATGTGTTTTATGCAAAACAAGTGAAAACACGCGAACAGAGTGCATCAACCGGTCGACTGCATGTACACTGTAGGAATAAGTCTACGTTGGTACAAGTTGTAGTCTAGTCTCCAAACTACCAACGCAGTCTTGTATAGTAGTACCTGAAACGAGCCATGCAAGAAGGCGGGCGGCTTCGCTGTCATGGTGAGCAGGACCTATAGTCTAATGTCCTTGATGTGAGACTGGATGTGCTGTGCCAAGCGTTCGCCCTTTTTCGTCGGTCTGAAAAAGGTTCAATCATGCCCGCACATGGACGATCCACTGCTTTGGAAATAATAGTATGAACATGAACGTTTAGGCGCTACTACTGCTGTACTGCACCACCGCTTGGACTGCTGCTCTACTGCTGCTGCTGTGCGCAAGGGCAATTTCTGGAAATTTCGCCGCATCGCGACGAAACGTCACCAATCCTGCCGCATCTCCTATCAGAGAAGATCTGCTTTATCGCGACATCCCCGCCCGGGGCAATTGTGTATCAAGGCGCATGTAGCAAAAGCTAGGTGAGACTCGTATTGATTTGTAGAGGTGGAAGTAAAGTGGAATTGCGGTGGTGCGTCTGCCACTTCGGTGAGCCTCTGTAGTTAGCCTGAACGTGAGTGTGAAACGTTGGTGAAATGTTCAGGACTCCAAGACCAAGTGTGTGTCTAGACTTCACGCGTACCTGGGAGGGACTATAGTGGTTTCCTGGACCTTGAGGCAACTAGCCTGATACCTCTTTGTCCATAGTTATATTTAGAAAGCCCTTCCGCGGTTATAACAGACCGTATTTTTGGTAGTCTCGAGCTGGTCTCGAATCCCATTTACAAGGCTGATGATTTCTTTGTCAAGATCGAAGTCACACATTTTTTTAATTGATTTTGCGAAGCATTGATGCAATAGAACTAATATTATTACTTTACTTTCTATGTTCTGGTTGTCAGCGTTCTGTTTTCCAGGTTGCGTCTCACAGACTTAGTCTGCAGCCTGCTCTCGAATTCGAAGTGGTTAGGACTTGGACGAGCAAGATCATCAACAAAGGCAACATCTTTGCATCCAAGACGGCAACTTGTCGGTCGATCAAAAGGGGAGCTGCCGCGGGGTTCTGTGCAGATAGCTACCATCATGTCGAATAAACACCAACATATTTTTGCGGAAGACATGTCGGATGAGATGTGCCACTTTGCCTTGGAAACCAGCCAAGAAGCGTTCCAGTTGACGATCACGAAAGGCCAGGTGGGACGCGAGGAATGCACACGACGATACTTTGCTTGACTAGCTATGGACCGGTAGTTGAACAAGGCCAAACTACATAGATTTGTGACTGCTACACCTACACCCAACACTTGTCACAACGACGTTTGACTCGCCGCCACACGGCCAGTAAATGAAGTTCATCCCAACCGAATCGCAGTATTCCGTTGCGGGTGGTGTATTCGTCATACTGTAGCCGCCATATGTGGGTGATATGTATATGGGAGAGAAAACAGAGCCACACCGAGGAAAATGGCGACAGCATTCTAGTCTAAACTTGCAATAGGGCGGAACGTTTGATGGTCATGACTGGACATTGGAATCTGGAAAACCACGTATGATGTACTCGATCACAACAAATCCGGAGTGTGATATTGCTGGCAAGAAGACTTATTGTCCCCCGGATCGCGACAAGAGCGAAGAAGCGTTCCTGGCCAACTTCGCAAATTGATCGGTCAATAGAAAGATGGAAATTTGAGGGCTGCTGGAGCAGACACAGTAAACGTTGGGTATCGGGATCGATTAGTCTAGTCAAAATGATTTACGTAGCGAACGTCCAAGGAATAACTTGAGCGCAAGCAATCGTGGCTTATAAACTTGCCTTGTCTTCGTTATTTCTCCATGACTACCGGCGGATTCTCAATTATCACCGGGTGATCAACCCATTGACTACAATAAATACGACGACGACGACGACGACGACGACGAGCAAGGTGTTCACAACGATTGCTTCGTGCATCCGCAAAGCATTCGAGAAGTCGTACGGCCGAGGCTGGAACGTTGTTGTTGGGAGAAGTTTTGGGGCCTACGTGACCCACGAGATCAAGACGTACATGTACTTTACTGTTGTCCCGGGGGTCTATGTGCTGCTGTGGAGGTGGGTCTTGATGTCCGAAGGATTCGTCTTTTTGCATCGATAGTATCACCTAGACGGGCCCGGAGCAATGCCTCAGCGGGGCACTTCAGTGCCGAGGAAAAAAGAAACGAAAAAACATTAAAGAACATTTTTCCCTGCTGACCCGCACACAACCCTTTTATCTCCCATCTACTCAACTATTCCCCGGCAGAGCGTAAAAGACCTTCACCGACAGGAATGAATGCAATCAAGCAAAAGACGAATCACCATGTACTGAGTGCTGCGTCGGAGGGATTGCAACGCGGTCTGGTAGCCGCCGATATCGGGACCGGAAAAGAGGGCGGGACAGCCCTTTCATCACATGCCTCGCCGGGAGCATGGAAAAAACAATACAAGCACCCCGGGTTGCAGGATCCGGGCGCAAAAACGCCTCTCCCAGCCACTTGTGCTGTGTTCTGCGTGTGAAGGCTGCCGAGTTGGTGTTCGTCGGATTGTTTTGGGAAATCATTGGCGTGAAGTAGTGACGAGGGACCGTTGATGAACCAGCCGTGCGCAGGAACGGTAGTGGGCAGATCCCTCGCGCGACCGACGAAAGACCGCGCAAACAGAGTTGTTTAGCCCTGGACCACAGGTATGCTCAAGCTTAAATTATTGGTGTGGCAAGAAAATACTATGGGGGGGGGGGGGGGGGGGTTT
>CACKRE030000273.1:102780-140226 GCA_902602495.3 Ectocarpus sp. CCAP 1310/34 | reverse complement strand
GGGGGGGGGGGGGGGGGGGGGGGGGGGAGTTTTCCGCCAGCGGTAAACAGGGAGCATAGGTACCCCTTCACCCTCCACAGGTGTGAAGCTCCGAGGCGGAAACACCGGGCCAATACGAAAGGAGCTTGTGAGATCATGGTGTGCCTGCCATGGTCACGTCTGCCGACCCACACGTCTGGCGGAGAGACATGGTACTACCCGTCGGACAAACAAATGGGACCCAGAAATGACGCCAAGCGAGTGACAACTCGTTGTCCAAAAATGTTCACACAATAATGTTTCGGTTGTAGGACAGATAAGAGCAAGCACACCATCTGCAGTAAGACACAAAGAAACAGCTTCTATCTATATTACCCAACGTCCATCAACCTAAACGATTCCCAAGGTCGCGATGGTGGAAATTGACCACACAAGCACGCATGCACACACCTTAGTCTACTGGTACTACTACCTTTGTTTTTTCCCACTTGGCGCGACACACAACACACGCAACCTCTCCCTTACATAAAATACATAGGCAATGGACAGACTGGATAGGATGCGCGTATCACCTTCCCCTTACATATTACCACCACTATCATACCACCAAAAACAAAACGGCGCGACTCGCACGGAACCATCTCGTCACAAACCACAGATAAAACAAAATTACCCCGACCGCGGCGGGTTTTCCAAAGACTCCCGTTTGCTTTTTGGCATCTTGTTGGAGGCAGAAGAAGATTGTGGTCGGCTACTTGTACTACTGCTACTCGCGGGAGCTGAGCCCGCATCATCATCAGCAGCAGCGCGCCGTGCACCCCCCTTGACCACGGGCGCTCCTGCTCGCCCTCCCTCCCCTCGCCGACCCTTGGCGCTGCTCGACGTACGCCTTCGTTTCGAGACCCGGTTCGACACGACGGCGCTTTCACCACCATCCCCTTCCAACACAATCTTCCTGACACCACCACCACCGCCTCCTTCTGCCTCTTCTCGCCCCCTTGCCCTCGCCGCTCCTACTGTCGCCGAGCCCCCGCCTGACGGCTGCCTAGCCGCCGCCGGTCGTCGCGCGTTACCACTACTAGCTCCAGGCGAAGCGCTCCTCCTCTGTGTAGGACCGGCGCCAACGTCGGCGGGTGGTGACGGCCTTGCGCCGGTACCCCGACCATTCGCGTCTGTTCCTCTCGCTCTCGTGGCTGCTGAAGCCGAGGCCGACGGCGGCGGGACGGACTCCTTTCGTGCTCGCGCGTCTCGCTGCGGGCGGCTGGTCGTCCCCGCTACTCCCCCTTCGCCACCGCCCCCGCTGCTGCTGCCCCCGCCGCCGCGGCCGGTACTGTTGAAGCCTCTCGCGTGTCTCTTGCCTGCTTCAAGCGCCGCGGGCCTCCTTTGGTAGGCGTCCGTCAAGGGTCGGTCTAGTGCCTCTACCTCCTCATCTCCCTCGTCCAAGGAGTACTGCTCTTTCTCTGCTTCAAGTGCGGCCTGGACCACCAACAGGAACGCACAGCGTGTCGGGAGGAAGGGGCGACGGGAGTTGCGGATAGGTGAGCGTCAGGGCCATCATCAACAGCGGCAACGGCGGCGCGTCCAGGTTGTGAGGTGGGACGCAGATCTCGATACAGATCGGCTTGACTTGACGCAAGGAAGCGACGGCTTCTACGCCTCCACCTATTCGCCCAACAGAATCTGCGCAATTCTCCCAGAAAACAAAGCAAAAACGTAACATCACATCACTTCGTCCTCCTCACAACGAACAGACTTACGCCTCGACCCATCGCTTCTCCTGGAGCAAAGAACGACCGAAATTCAACACACGACCAGCTCGAAGATGGGCAAGGCCACCGAGCAGAAGCCCTCCCCAACACACCAACATATGCCCAAAACCATGACCACCTCGGACGCCCGCCCGGGCCACCACAGACCCAACAAGAAAAAGCCTTCCAGGTGGTTGGTACCTATACTACGTCTTTTTTTGCTCTCGCCTGCTCTTCCAGTGCCACTTCCTCATCGCGCAGCTTGAGCACGAGAGGCGTCGCCGCCAGGGGGCGCACTGCGACCAGCTTGTGCCGCTCGGCGAGCTCGTTGGCCCGGTCTATCAGCGCCTCGACGGGCCGCTGGTTCTCATAGAGGAAGGCATACCAATCTTCCACCTCCGCCCGGTAGGTCGACCTTGCGTCCCACTCCCTCGCTAGGTAGTCCTGGGGAGGAAGGGGTGGAAGGCGTCCCGCAACAACAGCGTCGACAAAGAACCGGTGGGTGGGAAACCTTGCGTGAGAGGCCCGCCCGCACGGAGCGAGCGCACCCTGTGAGTTCAGTCCCCACACACAACATGGCACCATGGCATGGTACGGGACAAGCGCTCTTTAGAATAGCTGCCTACACTGGGTGGGAATGTCGACGAGCGTAGCGTAGAACGTGCAGCGTCTGCACACAGTTAGCTATGAACCGCAACACAGCAGTTCTTCAGCAAATACATCCAAAAATTAAGTTGGGGGACGCGTGACACTAATTCGTGCCAAATATGACAATTCCCACATCTACCGCCGCTGTCCCTCCCGCGTGTACCGTCTCCATCCCCCTTCTTACAAGTTGCGCGGCGCAGACCTCCACCAGATCGCGAATATCGTGCGCCACCTGCACCACCGCCGCCACGGCTATGGCGCCCTCTTGCTCCTCGTGGAGATGGCAGCACTTCGACCCCACAGACACCAGCCCTGCCACCGCCGTCATCACCTCCCCTCCCCCGAGAAGCATCGTGAAGGCATCCTTTGGAACACCACGCCATCAGACAAGGCAAGAAACATAAAAAGCGGGGGGAAGCGTCACGAAAGGCACACATCATCTCACCCGAAGGAGTGGCGCATGAAGACACACACGACAGAAAAAACGGTCTTTGATTAAATTTAGGTAGCACAACTGCCGGTCGAAAAACAACCACGGCGAATGGCGGTGGTGGCCAAACGAAACGCACAAGCCAAAACACGGCTTTGTGTTCTGCTCCGCCGGTTCATGCCATCGCCTGCTCACCACTCAAACGACAAACGAAAGGACCGGGGTTCGATTGAATCAGCGCAATCCCTTGACTTGTAATCAAACGTGAGAACACATTCGACAAGCCGGACAACCGGGTACGAGTCCCGGGACCGTCAGGCGAACAGAAACAAAACACAGAGTGCCTTTTGGGGGACCATGGCTTTTCACCCTCTCAAGGCTGGCGGTCTGTTCTATCGCCACCCGGGAGGCTCGGTCGAGCATACACGCATACACGCACACGGCAGTGTCTGCCATATTTCACACGGGGAGGTTGGGTCCCCATCTCAACTGCCCTCCGGGCGCCCCCCCCTACCGGAGGACCCTGCGGAATAGAGAGCGCGATTTTATTATTTCCTCAAGGATAAATGAAACGTCCTTTCATTCGCTGGTCGGTCCATCAGATCAATCGCGATGTCCATCGAAGAACACACACACACCAACACACGCCTAGAACTTCTCTTCTCACCAAGAGCTCCGCGAAGCCCGGGCCGAACTGAGTCGTCCTCCGCAGCACGAAGTCGGCGTATCCTTGCAAGAACTCCGCCATGGGAGCCACGTCCTCGCCGGACCACGAGGGCGCCTTGACGTCGCAGATGGTGTCCATGTCGAAGTAGTTCACCTATTGGTAGCAGCAACGAGCAAGTGTGTCATGGGGAAGAGCGTGCGGCGTGAGAGCGAAGAGTGCCAGTGAGACGTCTACAAAGATCGCGGGTAGGGGGGTCCGCAGCGACATGCTAACTGCTCGACAGACCTTGGTACAACCCCCAACGCGTGGTGAGGCGTGCGCGGCGGGAGAAAACGTCACGCCCTTCGCGAGGGAGAACAAAGAGTAGGGCGTATCTCTTCCCTTCCGATGCGTACCTTCCTCCGCGAGTCGTGGTGCGTCCTCAGCACCGCCACCGACTCCTTGAGGTTGGAGGCGTGCTCGATGCTGCCGTCTGCCGCGAAGCGATGCAGGATGTACAGCGCCTTAGCCGATACCCTCCATTCCTTATCCGCCATCTTCGACCACAGCTTTCTCACCTTTTGGGATTCCGAGGGATATTGCCGGGTACATCAAGGGAACAGAGGGTATCGACGGCACCAGTCAAGCAACACACAGATACCCTAGCCAGGGCATCGATTCCTGGATTGTGTTTCCACAGAGAGCGGAGGGATTAAATTAAACCTTCGAACGGAGACCAATTTCCCGCGAATTTCGAAGGCTGCATACGCTGCTGCAAACATGTGGCGTACCAGTGCGCAAGAGTTTGCAGGCACGGGGAGTCGCATACCGCACACACACGACCATTCAATGGCCGCACCGAAGGGATCATCTTGTTTCAGACGTAGGGAGAGAGGGAGGGATGAATGAACAGGCCTTGGCGCCACCCCATCGAAAACCAGACGTCGACCAATCACGCCGCCTCTCGAGGTCGGTCATTGCAAACGGTTTCTTTCGGTGGTGGACGCGGGGAAGGAAAACGACGTTGGTCACATCACCCCCGGACGGAGGGGGCGTACTCTCATGTTTCGCATGCCTTAGCGGTTAAGACTATTCATCACGCGTCCTCGAGAGGACGGACACAGGAACGATTCACCGACGGCCAATCGTTCCTTCTGGGGTGGCAAAAACTACCAGTGGGAGCATGATACCTTCTACATAGCAGGGTTCCACTGCCACTAAACGCAAAAGCAACTCTCACCACCGGCAGGTAGACGTTGAACTCCTTCGGCATTTCCACCGTTGGCCGCATGAGCGCCTCCAGGTGCTTGGGCTTCACGGGAAGGTCGTCCGGCCTCGTGGCCTTCAACACCACCCCTTCCATCTCCGACGACATGAGGCTCTTGGCCTCCCGGTACGCGCTGCTCGCGCGCTGCCGCGCCCTGTTCAGCCGGTCCCGCATGCTCGACATGCTCATCGCCTTCGCCCTCCCCATCTTGCTCGCCTTCGGCGGCTGGTTGTGGGATTTGATTTCCCATCGTTTTACGCGAAACAAAAACATGACGACAGTCGCATGTTCGGCGGGAATGAGACCAGGGGGGCCCGCGGGAGGACCAACTCGGTGCAAGGTGTGTGAGAGCTCAAAGATTGGCACTTTGTGTACCCGTTCGGTAGTGCTCACGCAACCCCCGACACCCGCAGCATCGAGGTGGGAAACTCCGCCGCCCGTATCACACAAGCGAGGGCGTGACGTTCATGCTTCGATTTTTCGACTTGGCATTGTACACCCGGTTTACAGAGGAACTTATCGGGATGTGGAAGAATATGTTAACCCCCTGTGCGCCACTCTAATTGACACTTGCAGCAACACCGCTCGAAGAGTATTGAGCTCAGGCCTGAAAACAAGCCGGCAGCTCTCGACCAAAACCTAAGCAACAACAAGGTGAGGTATTAGCACAAACTCGATCGAGTCCATCGCTGCCCGCCCCCACAAAGAGCCGCTGAAGCACAAAAATAAAACGCGGTGTAGACTAGCTCCCAAGTGCTTTGTGTGAGGACGCCGCAATCCCACAAGCGCCGAAAAGTGAGCCTCGAAAGCGTGGGGCGGAGCGTACGACAGCCGCCAAACTTTAGCACGTCAGTACCCCACGTCTAGCTCACGGGGCGATCGAAGGACAGCTTCCACACCCTCTCCCACCTGGGAATCAGTCTGTCGAGAAGGCAGCGGTGTCGCTGCGTCTCCTTAAGGGTGCATGCGTCATACGGTCCAAAGGCTCAGGCACGAAGTACAACGACAACCTCACCCCCCCCCATGCTCAGTAGTAGTGGATGCGTCATATTCCAACGGCTCGAGAAAGGCGCCAAACAACCCCCCCTCCATCATGCTCAGCATGAGCGAAAGCCCCGCCTTACCTCGCCTCCCAGCCGGGCCCTTCGGCCCGCCCTACCCCCGCCGCCGGGGCCGCCGGCCGCGCCCCTGGTCCAGTCGTCCTCATCGTCGTCGTCGTCGCTCCACCCCCCATCGTCCTCCTCGTCCGACCACACGTTATCCAAGTCATCGTACTCGAAGCTGCTGTCCGTGTCCAAGTCCATGCCCGAGTCACCGCCCCGGTGATCTCCAGACGCTGATGGCACGGCCGGGTGCTGCCGTCGTTGCCGCGACGGCCCGCGCGACGGTTTCCCCGCTGCAGTTGCCGCCGCCGCCGCCGCCGCTGCCGCCGCTCTTGGTGCTCCCGCGACGCTTGCGCTGCTTGCAGAGGCACTGCGCGTTTTCGTGGTGGTTGTCGTTGCGGATTTTCGCCTACTCTTCCGGCCGTCTTCGCTTTCTGCCGGTGTGTTGCGGGAAGAGGTTGGCGTCGCCCGGTCTCCCCCTCCTCTGGCGCTGCATCCGCTACTGCTGCAGAAAGAAGTTTCTTCGTCTAATGCAGGTGGGACGAGAGGGGCGTCACCTGTAAACAAGCAAAAAAGAATCAGACGGTTTTACTCCGGAGGGAGAAGAAAGTGCGCGCTGGCAGCGAGCGATTAGTGTGACATGTCTTGGATTGTACAGGGGGCGAACGGGCGGGCATGCACCGGTCGCTGCTTGCCGATCATGTTCCTCGACTAAAGGGAGAACCTAACCTGACCCCGGCGCTAATTAGGGTTGCAGCAGATGCTGACAGTGGAGGGGCGCGCAGACAACGCTAGAAGACGACAGGCGACGTACCATGAGCCCAATCCGTGTTGGGGCTCTTGCTTTCACCACCGAATCTTACCTTTCGCGAGACTGCATGGCATGGATCCTCTACTCGTACTCCGAGGTAGCCCTGCCGGCGTGTGTGCCACCGGTTGTTGAAGACAGGCAACGACAAGGCGTAGGGTAAAAGGCCACCATGGGTGTGGGTGACTGGCAATTGTGTGGTGTAAGTAGGGCTACGGGGCGACGGAGGTGCGCCAGCCTTCATGGAGAGCATGTAGACAGTTGCTGCCCCAAGAGGTTCACATGAAACCATGCACAAAAGCCATGCACAAAACTTCCGGGTTGGAGCGGTGGGTTCCCCTTCGGCGTCTTGTCGTGGGCTGCTCGTCTCTCGTACTGCTGTCACATGCCGTGGAAACCGTTCTCCGATTTCGGCAAGCAAGAGTGAGGTATTCCAGAGTGAGAGGACAACAGAAACGACCCTCTCCGATCCCCGTTCGTCAATGCAGCGAAGACTCGTTCGTCGCTTTATCGCACGGTGGCGCAACACAGCACAGCAGTGGTGTACCTTCGATCCGTACACTACAAACTACCGGAATCCTTTTAGCACGATTATTCACGCGTGGACGGGCACTACACGGCCCTAGGTTTGCTAGAGGCAGCTGTATTGCCTCAGTAACCTGGCTTCGCCATCAAAGGAGGAGGGAGCAGGTGGCGACGAGCTGAACTGGGCTGGTTGACCATTCGGCGCGAGAATTTTTATTTTTTTCAGACCAAGAATCTTGAGTGCAATGAGGGAGAAAGCGAGGAACCGACTGGGAAGGACAGCAACGAGAGCGTGTACGGACGGAGCAGGTCGAGTGGCGTTTTGCTCGGGCTGACTACAGCGGCGCCGGATGGAGCAGCGGCACCGGAGCATGCGGGCGACATCGACCCGTGGCGCACGGACAAACATTTCTGTGTGGTCAATTTTTTTCGTTTTTTTTTACTTTCCATGTTGGTTTTGTGTGATGACGTCGTCACCGGTTTTGTAGAGAGACCCGTCAGAGATGGCGTGGCTAACCCGGGTGCCTTGGTTTTGTGCCTGATCGTGGAAGACCCCTTCAATGTGGAACGATTCTTAGCTAGTGTCGATATTTTTCACTGCAGTGCCTAACACAGACGATCGGGAGAGATTCGGGTGATTGTCAATTGCTGCTATGATGGCTTTGGTTGGTTGTTCTTTTTCACTGTACGGCCGCAGACACATTCTGACAGCACTTCAGACAGCAGCTTTGTGCCCCGCCAGCTGCTTGTTCCATGCCTACCATGGTGTTTTTGTACAGACAGCACTTCAGACAGCAGTATGCTGTAGTCGGCAATCTTCCGTTTTGGTGTAGAGTGGGACAGGGAGGGGGTGATGCTACTGTAGTCGAATGGTGGGACGGACGTGCAGTTCAGTTTTTGGGCACGCATACGGTGCTGCAGGGATTTTTAGGTGTACCTCTTCGGGCTCTTGGATACCTTTTGCTCGTTATATGTGTGCGTGTTCTTCAGATCCTCAGATGGCTTTAGCACGTTCGTGACCACGGGCTGAGAGTCTTTGCTAGATTTTGGCATTTAGCAACTGACATACGGTTTAATGTGAAGACAACAACAACCCCAAAATCATGTGCAGTACATGGGTGGTACATGTCACAAAACAAACGAAGGTCACATTACATCTGCTCTGTTCCCGGTAGTGGAGACCAAACCCCCTCGGAGCACCTCCTCTGATTTTTGGCTCTACGCTTCCAATTTGGCGAGTCTACTAAAGATACATGTAGACTGACAGCTGTATGGTGGTGCTGCCGCAACAGCAGGCTTTGCCCCCCAAAAAGATACGCTGCCCGCGACTTAGGGTACAGCATGGGTGACGCGTGGCTGCGTTGCATGCTCGCGCAGATTAACCCTGGTTACAAATAGAAGAACTTTCCGGAAGCGCGCGAGAGGGTATGATCCCCAAGACAGCCCCAAACTACCAGTCTCCGCCTAACCGTCGATGCATGTACCGCTGTACCCGCTGCTGCCGTGCCGCGTGGAGGCCTCGAGACACGCAACAACACCAGCAAACAACCGGCAGCAAGAGGCGATCGCTGTGCTGATGCAGCCTCGCTCCTCACCTTTCGACGCTGCTGTGCAGACAGAAAGCAGAACGAGGAGGCCCATCAACACAGCAGGTGAAACTAGCAAGTGCATATTCCGGAATCGCTTAGGCAAGCGTGGCCTGGGCACAGCAGATGAAGCCATTGTCTGCAGTGTCCCGGCCTGAGACGCGGCTCGCTGTCTCTCACTCTCTGACCTCCAATTGCTGCTGTTTTCGCTCCAAACCTTCTTTCCCTCTCGTACAGCCTTCTCGATCACCCGGTCCACGATATACAGCGTTTACTTACGCTATCCACTAACTCGCCACCACAGCAGGAAGGGTTAGACTCGAAACCTTGACAAGCAAGCTCAGCAGCTGGCTCGGCCGAACGGCCGAACAGGAGTCTGGGTGGCACCGCGGATGTCAGTGAGCGGGGGATTCCCCGTGTGCGGAGCTCCGTGTGTATGAAACGTTTTTTCCTTCTGGAGTACTTCGACCTCCACGACGATTTCACGATGTAACATATTTGCTCCGAGCGGTCTCTTCGCTGGAGAACAGAAAGTTACCGACAAGCAAACAGTGGTTTGTGCGTCGTGTGGCTGAGTGTCAATCTGGGCCCGAGAATACCTCTTTCGTCTCGTCTTGCTCCGAGGTGGTGGTCGTCCGTTGAGGACGAAGAAGACGGGATGACGGATGTGGACCTTCAAGTTGCGGTAGGTTATACCGATGACTGTTGTGTTTGCACTCTAGGCTTCGCAGAGAATGTGACAGGAGACATTTCGGGCAGTTGGTGGTGAAAGGCTGTATGAGGGGAGCAGTATCACGTGTCCCGTCTACGGTTGTGTGTGCAACACTACATGTTGTCTTGGAGGTGGACCACTGCTGCACATGTAGGCTTCTGCATAGACTACAAAGTCAGTACACTAGTCTAGACATAAGAATCGTGCATTGAAACATTTTCTTATTTCTTTGCTTGCAACGACATAGGAAAAGCTGCTGCCCCTTCGTGTGAAGCAACGTTTTCCCACACATGCATGCACACACAACGCGCACGCTCTCGTACGGTTCGTGCGATCATAGGTCATGGTTGGCGACCGACGAGCAGTCAAAAAGTTCATCAATGCGAACGGTGATCTTGATGTGAGTGGAATCGTTTCAGGGTAAGCGAGATAGTTGCTACACTGCTGCGCATTACCAGTGTCGTTGTTGTACATGCATGTAGCACTTGCGGCCATGAGGGGGCCATGAGGGTTGGAAAGATGCTAATTATTCTGTCAAACTGGCTTCAATGGTACGAGTAGGAGGACAATGCCGACCCAAAGAAATCTAGTCTACACGAAAAATGCGTGCTGTGCACCAACGACTACCTACATAGTTGTTTGACTCAGAGTATATTCGAGGAACTTTGGCGATGTCCACAAGCCAACCAAGCTTTTCTCAGGCATAAATATGCTACATATGTTGCTTGCCGAATCAGTCTGTACAGCAGCAGTGTAGATGGAAAACTGTACATCAGTAGTCTACCGTATTAGTCGGAGAGATGGCAACGGTTGCGATCGTTGTTATATATTTTTCATCAGTCCTATCTCGTTTATTTTTTCGCACTCCGGTGTCTTTTTTTGACCCCGGTACGGAAATGCAACTCAATCAGTTCGTTTAGTATTTTCAAGGCACCCCTGTGCGATCTCTCCGACCGGTGCGATCCCCGATGAAATAGACACAGGTGTTGTACGTACGCACCCCGGTGCTATCGATCTGTACAAGTGTAGGTACCGTTGTTGCTGGTTGGAAGCACACCGGTAACGAACACGTAGGCTGGTACGTACCCGCTTTCCATGTAGCGAGTGGTCTTGTGTTTGATGCGAGTTCGGCTCTGGCTTGACGACAGCAAACAATGTCGTTTCCATCTGAGGTACCGGTACATACGGTATCAGTTATCTCCCGCTTTCGTTTCGGGCTTCCTCTACGGATTCCAGCACGTACGCATGAGCCCATACTGATAGTTTTTTCGTGTTGCGCAAGGTGGGGTAGGGTGCGGCTTATGCATTGTGTGTTGCGTTGAGTATACGGTTGGCAACTTCCATACCAATAAAAAAGAAAAAACTGGCATCCCGCGTGAAACCGCGACCATGCATACGTACATCCAGGAGTGGCGCTCGGCTGACACCGTCCCCACATGTATAAGGTACGCACATGTACTTCATTCCGGCAGCTGAAAAGGAGCTCAATCTTGGATTTAGGGGTCGGAGAGATCGCACCCATCATGCCGTTCTTTTTTTTCTGCGCACCCCGGTGCCATCTCCCCGACCGGTGCCATCTCTCCGACCGGTGCCATTTCGCCGACTATTACGGTAATACCCCCTGCGTGTCTTCGATTTTTCTCAGCTGCACACCCACCACAGCAAACAACACTGTCACCTTCCCAGGAGAGAGATGACGACGGGGCAACGGCGTTGTTCCATGCAGCCTTTTGGAACCACGTGGAGATTGCGAAGGATCTGATCTCCGCCGGAGCCAACCTGTACGCCAAGAGAAACGATGGGTTCACTGCTCTCCATGTGGCTGCTAAGAACAATCAACCTCGCATTACCAAAGTTTTGGTCGACGCAATGGACGAGTTGGACTTACAGGAGGTAAAATACACCCCGTAAGACAGAACAAGGTGATCCCTATGGGCGCTTGTTCATGAGAGAATGTTGAAACCTACCCTCGTTGCTCCATACCGAAAAACCGCCCCTTTTTTCCATGGGTTCAAGGTTTGACTCCTTGGGATACAGTCCTCGTTTCGTTTTACTCAAAAAACGTCACAATCATTCACCAAAATCGCGCTTAGTGGTGATGTGGCCACTTTCGCGTGATGGTTATAGGGTGTTCGTCTGCAAGGTGAAGTCCCATGCGGAGAAGGACATTTGTTGAAGGTTGCTCCGTGATCTTTTCTGGGAGCTTCTCTGGGAGTGTGTATGGGTCATCTTATGTATCCTGGACGTCAGGTAGTAAATATGTAAGTATTTCGGTGTGTTTCTGGACACACCAGCCGGAGTCACCCAGGAAGTCCACGTACACAGTCCATTTTCCACCTTTGCCTTAATTTTGTATCGGGAGGAGGACTCAGCCGCCCCTTTCCCTCGCCGATCGTGAAGGTGATTTGTTTGCGTACACACGATGCAATCGTTCCCCATATTGTCGAACAAAGAGTTCACTTTGGGTTGATTTGGGAGAAGCACGTGTAAGATAGAAAATAAGACGACGGAGGAGGAGTAAACACCAATCACGGTCCAAACCAGTTCTATCACTGGCCTAAAGGGATGACGAACGCCCCCCGGGGGCTACCTTTCAACCCAGTTTTACCAGCAACACCCGATGGCCACGGGTTGCGGACACCACAGCATGAGAAAGGCAAACGCTGTCGTGGGTAGATCTTTTTGATTCTTTATGACTCCCGAAAAACCAGCACACCAACAAAGCACACAGCGAACCATGGCCTACCTACCCGCAGTCGACGTAGGCTTCCAGCACATTAGAACCAAGGGGACGGAACGAAACAGCGGGCAGGTTGGATATTTATGCTAAACATGCAGAGCTATCCAACGTAACCTTTGCATATAGCATGCACGATGTGCGTTCGCCTCGTGTGTCCTGACCGCACTCGGCTCATTCGCAGGAGTTCGGCGACACCGCTCTTCATTGCGCATACCGCAGTAAAGCTACCGAGTGCATCGAGATACTTATCGCAGGGGGCGCCAGCTCGGAGGTGAGGTGACGGAGATCATCAGCAACTATTTAGGCTTCCCCTCTTGTTTCAATCTTTTTCACCGTTCGTTGTTGTAGCTTCTGACTCAAAGGTAAGTGATGTCGTACGACGTTAACACCTGTACCAACAACGGGTATGTGTCACTCGCTTGGATGTTGAAATTCGCGCCAGATGAGCTTCGTAAATCTCGTCGTTCATTGGTCGCCCTTGCTCGTTAGCGACGGACTCTCAGAACGTGCTTGTGCTGTTTCGTTTCATCGCCACCCTTGCGAGTCACACGTTTGCTTGCAATCGTGTCAAGACCCACAACTCACGACTCGGCCTCTCCACTTGGCCTGTACCGTCAATGAAGGTTCTCAATCACATGGGGGAAACCCCTAGGCAGTGCGAGGGGACAGGGGTGGACAGGCAACCAGACGGGGAAAAATTTGACGATGACGATGATGACGACGGTGAGATCTCGTGACAATAGCAACTACACCATAGCATCCCTGGGTATACGTGCATGAAGAACGCCTTTCAGGAAGGCAGTACGTGATTGCCACAGTTTCTGCAGATACGTTCAGTTGAATGACCAATCAACGACCACGTCGGGCGACGGATGCATAGTTCCTACAATAATCGAAGAAGCCCTCGAGTTCTCTCTATGAGTTTGGACGTATGATAATCAAGTGTTGGTTTGTCTGAGTTGTCGGTTGAAAGCTGTATTACAGAAGTGAACAGACCCGACGGGACGAGTTTGGAAAGCTCTCAGAAACATTAAAGTAAGGTTGAATCACATGCCAATACTCTCCGGCCGTGCTGTTGTCCTGGGCGCCTGTCGAACATGATAGCACTGCGGACTCCATAAACACAGAAAATCAAGTGCCACGAAAATAATGGTCGACCCGTGCCGTTGACCATGACGTATGCAAACTTGCGGCAACTGCAACGCTGGACACGCCGGCACGGCCTTGCGCCGAAAAGGTCCTCGTGGATCGGGGGCAGTTTCAGAAGCCCCAAGCGCTGGTGATGAAAGCACGGTTGTGGGCGACCCCGGAGTTCAAGACCGAGATGCTGGGTTTTCCTCCGGAAAGAGTCCAAACAGGCCGCACGGTATGATGAGGCACCGACCGAATCATGTAGTAGTACTCTAATTACTTTTCAGACAGCACCCTGAAACCCGTCAAAGTGCCATAAAGGAGTATCCTACCTTCGGCCAGGGCATCTACTCTCAACAGCCCTGTCCTTCTTTGCGAGTTCACATGTGTCTTGGCCTTCAGCGTGCATGTTTTCTCCGAGCGGCAACCAGTAGGTTTGTCTTCTGCAGGTTACATTGAGTCCATACCAGGGTACCCACGCACCCACTCACCAAACCCGGTGATGGGCAGATACTCTGTGCCTTGGCCGAAGGGGCTGCTCGGCGTTGGAAACTATTGGCGTGCATCAACGGCTCTCCACGAACAGCTGCTTGCGCCAGGCCGGGTCTGCACGTAGCGGCAGGACCCCGCCCAATGTTTTCTGTCCAGTAAAACAACAGTATCAAATGGTGCCGGAAGTACGTCGCGTTGTGCACCGAACTACCACAACCAAGTTGATTTCTAGCATCGGACATTATTGTCCCAAACAGCCCAGCCATCATACCGCGCTAACGCAAGCATGTATCTATACACATGCATCCACCCAGACGAAAGATCCGCGGCCGCGAGTAGCAGTCCGAGGACGAGTCGCAACCGTTCCGGTGCGCACGCGGGCGACACTGGGCGGGCAAAGGAGAATGTGGATTCAGTGTCTACGAGGGCCCACTTTCGCGTCGCGTACCGGCCAACCATCAGGGGTGGGGGAAAGGTGTGGTGTGAAGGAAGCAACGTGTGGAACTGAACCCCTTGCCCCAGAACAGCTGTAGGAGTACACCTTAAAATTGCGATCACTACGTTGACGGAGTTCCTCGACGCAATCCCGTAGCTGCGTGTTGTGACTAAAACAGTGAGACGCTTCAATAGGTCTTGATTCATATCACCGTTGGTTCTTAAGGGTGGCATTCTGGAAGTGGTATGGAAGCCGCATTTTTGGAGGGTAGCGATTAGTCTCCGTAAACCCCTGCATATATCTCTCACATGACCCACCAAAACGGCAACATGTACGTAATTAGCGGAAGCATTGCCATCCGACAAAAATACCACTTACGTGTCCTCCACCTTGCCTTTCCAACTCGTGCTTGCCCACTCCTTGCTTCCTCCGCATACTGAAAACAACACCAACGCTACCACCGCTACCACCGCTACCACCTACAAAATAAAGTGGCACCCGATGACAGCGTACCTTTTCGAGCCGTCGGCGCACAGCGCGGTACGCAACGCGCACCAAGCTCGCATCGGCGGTGACCAGCACCACCCCTTCGTGGATTCCGACAACGGCCACGCCGTCGAGGATTGCGACAAGACCATCCCTCCGGGCACCCAAGTCGTTGTCCGACCTAGATTCCCGCGGGTAAGCACAACTTTCGCCAAAACTGGTGCTCGTTTGGCGGACAGGCAACAGTCTCTACCCAGGTGGCATATGTCACCCTTTGCAACACCTGCTGGGGCTTAGGCTAGACTACTCGCAGTCAAATCCCACACGGAATAACAGGGTTCGGGCTTCGTAGCCAAGAGAGGATTTTCCCCGAGCACACTGAAAAGTGTACCCGCCAACGTCTCACAACTAGTATTGTATGTTGCAGCCGCACCCCCACAAGTTCACTCACCTTTCGCTCCTCCCTGACTTCTGTGTCGTTCGTCAGTCCATCCAACCCACCCTCTGTTGTAGCCTATTGTCCGTGTGACCGAACTTCCTTTCTTTGCCGCGCGACACCTATTGTAAACACCCGACACAGACCTGCTGCGTTAGCCCTGTGAACTCCACGGTGGTGTGGATGAAGGACGTCCACGCCGTCCCTTTCGAGGTGCGCCCGCCGGCGTCTACCAGCAGCGGTGCCATCTCCGGCTGTGTGGACTTCTACATTGGGGCGGTGCTGATAGGCCAGGCCTACGTCGAGATGTCCGTTGTGAAGCCGAACGACAGCAGTGGCGCCGCGGACAAGCCTGATGTTCTCGGCCCAGTCGCGAAGGTGACTGGTGGATGCGCGCTGGATGGGAGAGGGGGTAATCGCGTGACCTTGCTTTCGTGATTGGTTTAGGAAGGCGACCGTCTCAACTCTTGTTGACTTGAAAATGCCCCTTTGCACAAACGAAACGAATCATGCTTGGTGCCCACACCAACACCAAAACGAATTCCCCATGTGCCCCTGAAACCGAAACACATGTCTGCGTGTCCTGCGCCCTGTGGACCTTTCCCCCGTTTTTTTACTACGTCGCGTCACGTCATGTATCGGACCACGACACGTCAAATCCAAGGCGTTCGACACGATGTACGTCTGCTTCGCTGCGGCCGACAAGCCGCTGCTGCTACCGTCCTTCGAATGGTTCAACCGCTTGGGCGTCTTCAACATCGTTTGGCGGCCAGAGGATGGAAACGAGAAGGATACGAGACGCCTAATACGAGAATCGTCCATCTTCCAGATATGCTGGTCGATGTCCGCCAAGGTGTGGTGGATGGTACTCCAGAGTATGCTGTATGCGAACGTTCGACCAACCACAATACCGCTCAGCGGGTGGCACAGTTAGCCGTGGTGTGCGTTGCTAACCCCCATGAAGATTGGATTGAACCATACGCTTCAATACAATGCGTGTCGAGAGGGGGCGAAACTGCATCTATGTGTTGTTCATTTGCCGAAATGTCGCCTACGCCTTTTGAATTCCTGGGGCCTCATTTCTGACTTCTGTTCTATATCGTTTTTCCGTGTGTGTCGTCATATCCATTCTGGACGTCAATTTCGACGCCTTTCAGAGTGTTTTCTGGACGAGTCAGCTGGATTTTTACAGGAAGAAGGCCAAACAGAAGTTTTTCATGTTCTTCCCTACCGTCTTTCTTCGGTGCTTGCCTTCATTATTTTCGCTAATGGATTCAGCCATTCCTTGCCGTGGTCGGCCGTGAAGTCGAACTTGATGTGTACAGAGGTGCTGACGTAGCACAATCTGTATGCCCCCGCCCCCCCCCTCCTACCCCGTGACTTCTTCCAGGAGAGTGACCGCGTCCGGCACGAGGTCAAATACGCGAGTTCACTGGCCAAGGCCGGATCGTTGGCCGTCCGAGGCATCTACTGGGACTCCACCATGGATGTGACTTCTATACAAACGGCGCACGGGCTGATGTTCCCCGTCCGGCTGCACAACTCGTTCCTGCTGGAGGAAGCCTGTGCTTTCCTCCTAGGTGCGGCGTGGATGCTACCATTCGTATAACTGAAGCTGTTGCGTTGTGGACATCCGACGACGTCGTGTCCAATGCTTTTCAGAACAGAGTGAGTCTGTTCCTTATTCACCCCCCACCTGTCTACCTCCTCAACTTTTCCATTGTCGAACATTGCGTTGTTGGTCGTGTCGCCCACCGAAATACGTGGCCGTTAGAGCGGGCGGCGGACGCGGCGTCTCCGACACCGGGAACCGCCACGGGGGCTCAGGCTGGCGGAGGGCAAAGCGCACGGTTGGAAGATGACGGAGACCACAATGATGTTGCAGTGGCGGTGCCCAACGTGGAGAAGCTGAACACGGCGGCGGTGCAGCATACGCGCGGGCACGTTTCCAGGCTGCGTGACATGGTGAATCACATGACACGGGAAAAACTATAGTACCAGTCGGTGCGGGCGGGCGTAGCAACAAGTCGCTGCAGCAACAGGGTTGACTCGGACAAAGGTATAAATAATCACGCAATCGGGTTGGCTAGGCATCGGCTGGGACTACGCACTGAACGGTACGGACGCCACAGCTCTGCCGAGCAAGTAAACGCTTCCGTTCTACAGCCGTATAACGCACACCAGTGATTGCGTGATGGTAACAGGTCGGTGGCGCCAATGAGGTGGATTGTCCACGTCTGGCGTGGATCTACCCGGACGATAGCGGCAAGCCACGGAGCGTCGACATCACGACAGACGAGTGGCTAAAGAAGCCGATAAGACTGGTCTTTTTGTGCCCGATTTCCATGAAGCCTGGCTGGTGAGAGTACAGTCAGCACTTGTGTCCCATCGCTATTCCCCTTCGCCCTCGTGCCATAGTACTCCATACGACCAGGTAGCTCCAAGCCTCTGCCTGACACGAGAAACCACGTTGCGGGACGTCCCCTGGACGGAACCACGAACCTCACCCCCCCACACACTATCCCTTGATATCACGTGCTCCAAACACGTGCCGGTGATGGATACCTCCAAATAGGTGTGGCCAGGATGGCAGGGGATACAAGATGAGTTTGCCGGGCGGGTGGGGCTCCAAGATCGGCATGGCCCTGAAGATCGGGGTGGTGGTTGTAGCGGCCGCATCCGACGCGGATGAAGTTGCCGGTCTACCCCTGCCGCCGGCAACAGCCGTTTCCTCATGGGGGGAGGATGGTGAAGGAGGAAAATCCTTGACCCAAATGCAAGGGGACCTGGTAAACGCAGCCTTCGACGGACTCGCCGGCGCCGTGCCCGACAAGTCGAATGACCTCATCGACTCGATCTTCATGAACGCCGAAACCGAGGTGAGGGGGTCGCCTCAAGCAGAGGGGACGCGCAAACGAAGGGGAGGCTTCTTGCCCATATCTTCGTAAGCATGTTTCTTTGTGTGTCTGCATGTTTTGAACGACAATCGGTGCTGCCTCCGATCAACCTTAAACAAGCTCGAGACACGTTGAATAATAAGAATACCGGTATTGTACGTCGCAAACCGCACGGAATTACTACAGTAGTGTTACGCCACCATTAGAAAATTGTGTTCCTAGCATGACCCTCCCATGCGCCCATTGTCCGTTGAAAACATGCTGGTTCCGGCAGACATCAGCTCCTCCCGCAACGGCGCAGCTGTGCAAAGAAGTAAAACAGTCGTACAAGAACCTGAGCTCCTTGCTTCATCAGAAATACGACAAAGGTGATGAGGAAGCCCCCCGGTCTTCAGAGCCATGCTTTTGATGTAACTTGACGTTTCGTTGGGGGTTCTGCTGTACTTCATCGATGTTCGAAAGGTGTACCACACACCGACGACATAGCAACATGAAGTCCCTCACTGGATTAAGCACCCGCTCAATTTGCAAGGTCAAGATTTATTCGGGGACTGGTGGATCTTGCTGTGAATGCTAAAAAGTCTAGGTGTATGTTGAGTTACATTCAGCACATATCGCGAAGTGGTGCACTACGGTGAGCAGCATATATATATTAGCGTACGCCCATGCCACCAACGACGCCGAAAATGGAGCGACCTCCAAAACGTTAGAGGTAAAACAATGCGGGCTTGTCACATGGTGAAAAGAAGTAGGAAAATAAAGGTGGACAACCTATGGAACGCCCCCCCCCCCCTTCCCCCCGGAAAGCCGCCGCTGCCCGCTAGGTGTTTGTCTTCCCCACCCTATACTTTTTCGTACAAGACCGGCAAACGAGATACCCTCCCCTTCCATTTGTTACCCCCCACACGCAGGCCTCAATAATACAGGCCTTGAAAAGGTGACCTATGCAGGGTCACGGGGTACTTCTCCCACCACGGAGTGGGTGCACCCTTCCGTCGCCGAGTTGTTCCGCAGCCAAGGACCCTCGGTATTCGGCGCTGGGGCTCTGGCAACCGCCGACGCCGATGCTGCGCGGGAGGCGGTAAGACGCCACAAAGAGCAGAAGAAGAGATCCAGCGATGGAGGCAATCGACCAGGGAGCGAAGATGTGATGAGTACTCTCCGCTTGCTGGAAAAGCAGGTCCTGGCCATGGCTGGAGGAGGGGCGCGCGGTTCTGGCGGTGCCTGACTTCTCTGAATGGCCCGTGACAAGAAGCGCATGTTCCGAACGTCGATGAATACAGCAGTACCCAACATGTTTTATAGGAGTGCTCGTGTTTCAGCGTGTGCGGTGGTATAGACTAGTAGGGACGGACAAGTGAAGGCCCACGGCAATGCATAACATCCTTCTCAGACTGGTTTTCGTGCCGTATACTATGCGTTCAAGAAATGCTGCTGCAAAGAGCTTATAGTAGACCAAGTGCAGCCGAGTAATGCACGTACAGTAGCCAACACATATTTCCCCAACGTAGTTACTGGGGAGCTTGCCACATCGCAAAAAACGCCCCCTGCAGCTGGCTCGAGCAATCGGGAAATATGAAGGAACCTTATGAAGTGTGGTTCGGCTGTTTGAGATTCAGATTAGCGGTTCAATTTGGGGAAATGAACTACTTCTTTCGTACCGGTACAGTGAACGGGACAGTTTGACGAGAGAAAGTGCTAGGTGTTCGATATGGAGAATTTACGCCATGTCGTCGGAATGATGCCGCGGGTACACCCTTGAGCTTGCATTCACCATTCCCTCGACCAACGTTGCTACCACATACTTCTCGTTACGGACAGCGAACCGCCGACTGCCAGTGGCATACGAAGTATATCTTTCAAGAGCCAGAGAGATCGGCCTCCCGTAGGAAATTGTTTTTTCCAAGTACGCATGTTTAGGCGGGATAGTACAGGCGCATCCCCAGCCCAACCGATTCTTCTTTGCAAATTGACACAAGTAGCGCGGTCAACACCAGTGAACTGAAAGATCAGGTGGATGTGGGCCTCCATGGGGTGGGGAGAGCGTCGAACACCCGAAACAGGTACGCGTATGCATATGCACACATGCACATGATCTACACAAAGGTCGTAATTCCGACGGAAGCTATGCAGGACAGCTCACCAATTCTACCAGGTACAACATACAGAATAGCAAAGCACGTACACAGTAAAGTACAAACACAGACGCGAGCACAGACGCGAGCACACTTGAGTTGAGATATGCAAACAAGGATGTACAATTACACACGCAGACAGGTTAACACATGCCAATGCCCGCGAAGACGCCCAAAACAAAATCGCCTCAACTTGCAGTCCTTTGGGCATACCGTTCACAGAGAGACACACATCGCTAACGTAAAAGTTCACGCCACTTCATGGGGGGGCGCCGTAGTTGCGAGAGTGGAGCCAATTTCGACGTTCGGCACTTGCCTCCTACAGGTCGGACACGAATCCTGCATCGAGAGCCATTTCCCAACACAGACCCTGTGGAAGACGTGGTTGCAGGGGAGGCGACAGAGGTGCTGCCCCGCCGTGTCATTCTCTGACAGGCAGATCACGCACCCCCGAACATCACCGCCGTCAACTTCTCCAACAGCTCCCTCCACGGGTTGAGAGGCATCCGGGAGCGCGGCAATAGTCTCTTTTGAGCAGCAACGACCAGTGTAGTCGCTCCCACGCCCCACGGTATCGCTTGTTCCACCACCGGCCAGGTCCGCAAGGTATCCTTGCATGCGGCTTGCACCCGATATCGCTGTCGCCGCGGCCGCCAATCTGGGAAGCGCCTGGAGAGCGGCATCGATCACCTCTTGCGTGAGGTCCACTCCGGCGGGCCGTAGCGCCACCCGCCCTCCCACGGAGTAAGTGCCGGCGGAGCCGCTGGCTACCTGTCCTTCTCGTACAGCGGTGGGACGTGGTGTGTTAGGCGCGGGGGGCGGGGTGCCATCGGATACGGAAGACGTCGTCGTCAGCACGGGAGAATTGCCCGGGGCTAACTGTGCGGCAGTCGCAGCGGGGACCGTCGCAGACAAGAGACGGAGCATCCGCCGCAGCGTGGACACAACGTCGCTGCTGATGCGCCCCAGAGAAGAGTCCTCCCCGTGAGGGAGCGCGGCCGCCGCCGCCACGGTTCGACCAAAGCTGTTGACAATGTCGGATAGGGTGGACACCTGCCGCTGGCGCACGACAAACTGCTCGTGTTGGAGGCGATGGAGGTGGACTAGAGATTGATTCTGTTGCCCACGGAGGCGAGCGATCTCCAAAATCAGCCTCCCGCGCTCGGTGTCGATGCCGTTCAGCTCCCGGACCGGGAGAGCCACGTTGCCGCGGCCGGAGGTTTCGCCGGCGTATGTCTCACGTGTTGACGAGGCGGCACCGCTGCCCGTTCCTTCCATCCCGCGCGGAGACGCCCGTCTGCTTCCAGCTTCTCGAACCGAGCGCGGCACACTGTTCAGAGACGTAGTCCTATCACTGCCGAGCATTCTCAAGGCAGCGAGGTCAGTAGGTGCTGCTTCCATGGTCCCACCAATGCCGATGTCTGCGGGAAGGTGTTGTCCCGCGGTAGCCGATCCCGCCATTCCGACACCATGGCTTTCGCTTGTTTCTCGCTCCGCCGTCCTCCTACTACTATTGACCTCCTCAACAAGTTCCTGTACTGCTGGCGAGGACACCGGGCGCGGTAGCGCAAGTGCAGAGGTCAAATGTTGACCTGACCTCGTCCGCGTGCTATGCTCTTCGTTCGTCTCGTCAATTGAAGTGTCTCCAGTGGCGACAGAACCTTCTTGTGCTCCACCATCTTGCCTCGGCAGGACAGCAGGCGACCGACAAAGATGTTCCCCAGCCTCTGGGTTGCTGAATGCAGTCAAACCTGCTTGTTGTTCCCTTCTCAGCATAATGGCCGCACGCGACCCTCCACCACCTTCTGGCACACGGGCAACGATGGGTGCACCGTCTCTGTTGGCGTACCGTGGAGGTCCCATCGGCTGCGGCGGTGGGGTTGAAACATTGAACTCGTCCCGTGGTGATTCACTTGACGAAGCCCCTACCATCAACCCAGAAGAAGTAGGAAGAGACACAGCCGGCGGTGAAACTGAACTCCTCGGTGAACGCATAGACATTGCACCAGCGGATGCTTGCGAGTCAGATGATGCTGCTGCTCGCCCTCCTTCTCCTATTCCTCGGGAAGAAGGACCAGGGTCAGCAGATCCATTCTCGAACGCATCCACCTCAGCACTGGTCGATGAAAGCGACGTTTGCGACACCGCTGGTCCATGCCGGGATTCCAACAGCTGTAGGAGAGAATCCAGGCTATCCGATGCCGATCTCACACCTATCTCTACGGCATCTATTGCGGTTGAGGCCGCGTCAAGTCGTGCCGACACTGCCCTCAGCGCCGTGGTATCCCGCCCCGTCCCCCTCACGACCGCGCTGTACGCCACCGGTGCTGTCCTCCATGCATCTCTACCGCCCCCGGCCAAACGGCGTATACTAGCTCGACCGCCGTCCGACCTTCCGTGGCGATTCGGGACTCTAAGCGGGTAGGCCGTGGGATGATTCTGCCGGTCCTGTTGTGGCTGTTGTTGCTGCTGCTGCGACGAAGGCGGAGACCGAGAGCGAGGCGTGTCGGCTAAACCAGCCCCAGGAAGAGGTGTGAACAGCGACGAGGTTGACGCCCGCGCGGACAGCGTGCGAGGAATCAAGCTCTGTAGTTCTAGCCCACGTGCGGTGGGCACCACGGGACGGGTTGAAGACATCGATGCAGCTCTACGGTTCCGGCTGCTAATGCTTCTAGTGACACGTAGGGGAGCGCTGTCGCTACATTCAGCTGTACCCGTTCGTGCGAAGTATGGGTGCGAGGCGGCCTCACTTGATGCCCGAGCGCTGGTGGTTATGCCTGGCGAGGAAACAGTCGGAATGGCAAGCTAGGATTGGTCAACAAAGCGGACAAGTGAAGGGATGAGGCAGGCTGGGAAAACGTCTACAGTCGACCCGTTAATCAGGACGCATAGGTGTTCGAGTCTAAACATATCCGTAACGGATGGATAGTAACTGGGGGTAACTAAGATGTTATATACCTCAAACGACACACCTCTGGCAGGAGGGGTCGGGATGCGGCAGGACAGCATATCGTGGCGAGCAACTCGTGCTCCCATACCATGTATCGAATATCACTATTTAGGTGTTGGCCGCACCTCGCCGCCTCCTTCTACCCTTTCTTGAGTGTCATGCGTGAACGACGGCACTGCTCTCGAGCGCAAGCAGGTGTGTTTCCTTGTGTTCGATATTTCTTTGTTCGCGTACAAAATGAGGCGAACGTCCTCAAAACGAGAGTGAACCCGTACTTCTGTAGGAGGCGACGGAATGCATGACGAATAGCCGACCGCCACCGCCGTCGCCGTCGTCCTCTTCTCTCGATATGTTATCAACTTGTTCGTTGGACAGGCCCTACTCTGCAGCCTGCATTGTTTTCAGTGCTACCTCTTCTTCCAATGCCTCCGAGTCATCGCCTACAAGAAGTAGCCTTGATCACCGCGTACCAGGCGCAATGAGGTCTACAAATTTCTCGACGAAGAAATCGCCCGCCAACACTTGAGGCATGAGTCTGGAATCTGTTACATTCGGTGGCATCAACATCTTCGCGACGTGCCGCGAAGGTTGTCCATGATAGCACTATATCCCTTTCGCCCTCTAACAGATTTTTAGACACGTCAGATTGCCCCCTGATGCTAGACCTCGTACCTATTCTGCATGTCCTCCTGCATCTGGAGAAAACGGCCTTGCTTACGGCAGAAGAGGAATCGTCCGCAAATTGTGAGCCTCGCTAGCAGAGTTTCGACTGTAGACCCAAGACCCTCTTGACGTTAATCGAACAAGAAGTTCAAGGTGGAACGTGCCATGTTGGCCGACGTCTACAGTATAGAGGGTACCTTGCCTTGGAAGATTAAGAGCGTTTCTAAAAGGGGTAGAATAGTCAACAGTCAGTCTAAAGAGCGGGCAAAACCGACTGACTGTTACAGGTGCTAATGGCCCCAAAAACATGTACCAGGTAGGAATTTTTTTGAAAATGTGTCCCGGATCTTTAAGATGGAAAATTGATCGAGCCAACCAAATCTCTAGAACCGGTCCTTGAGCACCTGAAACTACATACTTCACATCTTAGCGAGGAGAGGAGCACACACCATAGCTACACACAACTCGCGCAGATACAAAAGGGTTGCGAAAGCGGAAGAATCCCACAGACAAACGTGACGAGCACGACGCCGGCAAAGCAGTCAGTTTGCTTGGCCCTTGGAGGTTGAGACTTGTGTTGGTGCTGATGCTGATGCTGCTTGATGATGCTGCTTGCTGCTGCTGCTTGCTGCTGCTGTCTGATGAAAAAAATATACGTTGCATTCGGACTGAACGCGTTGTCTGTCATCACAAACGCTGCTGACGGGACTGCTCGCCATTGCTTGCCGCCACCCTTTCTCTACGAAGGAGGGCAGCATCTACCGGTCCCTGGACTTGTGGTTGGATGTCTGGCCTCGTAGGCCAAGCAAGCGAGATCGACACAACCAGCGATGGTTTTGTGCCGTGCGGGTCTTTTCTGTCGCTTTTTGGCCCTTCCGGCATTTTATTGGAACAATGTCTGCTGCACACCATCTTTGCTCCACCACCTGCTGCTTTAATGAGCACCCTACACAACGGAGAGACCACGAGCTCGAACGGGCTTGTGCTTCATGCATGCGCGGGGGGTGCTAGCTGTTTTGTCTCTCTTCGCTGCATCCCAGCAGCAGCATCTGCGATGATGTCGCTGAACAAACGAAACAGCCAGCAGTTCAGTTGAAAATCGCACTTTTCACCAACCAGCCAGGCGCCCGCTTTCCTTTTTTGCAACACATCACACACGCCCATTTCCCGTTCAGCAGTCGCACGAGTTGCTGGGAAGCACCAAACACACACTCAGCTCTCATCGCGTGGGGTAGCCGCGACCAGAGAACACCTCACGCCCGCATGCCGAGTGTTGTTGTATCGCCCTTCTCAAAAAAAAAAAAAGAACGCTCGTCCGTGCTCATCACGAGGAACCTTTTTAGTCAGATTTCGGGAAAAAGTGGCCATTTTTGACGCACCAGGGCTCCCCAACGGCGTGCGCGATTGGACTCTACTTCCGTCTGTGCTGTCTGCTCTGACTCGCAAGGCAGGGCACTATAAGCTCGGAATTTCGTGATTCGACGTTGGTCCCCCGTCCGTAGAAACAAAGCAAGAGAAGGCTTCAAAATCACAGGTTTTTCGCTCTTTGCTGGCCCCCTGTGAGTTCAAACGAAAATCGGAGCTTATTGTGCACTGGTCCAGGTCCGTACGCAGGTACATGTACGAATAAAGGGCCAACACGTCTCTGGGCGCCAGGTCTCGTCGTGCAAGACTTCAATGAAAGCGGTCTAAATTCAAGCAGTTTGAGTCCCGGCGTCGTCAGACGGACTCCTTTTTTTTTTTTCCCCAGATCTGAAATTTCCTAACAGACCGGACGCATTTTTTACGCTCATACAAGCCCGATTAGCACCCCTAACTGTGCCTTTTACTCCAGCTCAAAAGGCTTGTGTCGAACTGCTGCAACTAAAGCTTGGAAGATTTGAACAGGCTCGCGTAAACTGCACTCTACCTACATCGCCTCCCCAATTCTCTACTTGGATAGTAGGGTCAGCGTGTGATCGCATGCAATGAGGCCACATGAGACCTACCAGGGATCACAGTCACCCTTAACACCGGCTCTGTCGCATGCCGCCCATACAAAGTGTGTAAATACGAAGTGAACAATGATACGACAGGTTCTTATCGGCGTGTATTGGTCGAATTGGAGCCAAAGGCAGCGTTCAAGGCACGAAACGTCTTGCGTACGTCGGTCTGCATTAGGGTTGGACAATTCTACAGGGCAGTCGTGTCTGAATCGTTGAGACGGAAAGAGTTGACTGAGGGCTACAATACACCGACGGCGGAAGGTTGCACTGAGTACACAGCGGCATATTGGCACATGTATCGGTACATGTACATCGCCCCGGTGGTCTAGTGGGTAGCCTCGCAGCCTGCTAAGGGCCAGGTCATGGGTTCGAGTCCCGACAGAGAGAGTTTTTTCTCGCAAATAAATCCTGGTCTAGGATGAAAGCGACGCGCTGCAAAGCTCGTTTGTCAGTAGACTAAACCATAATCGACTTCGTAAGTCGCGAGGGAAGGGATTGCTGTACCCTTCTCGCGATAAAAATACCTCAGGCATGAACCGCAGGAGGGGGTCCAACCCCCCCCTCCTATGTGACCCCGGTTGGGTCGTCTAGCTAGTAGAAGTGGAGGATAGGGGCCAGAGGGGCAGACGACAGAGTCCAATGATGGGAGAAAAACAAACAATTGGCATGTTTACTTCACGGTGCACAGAATGTCGCTGCTGTGGACATTTTCACAAGATGCAAACTCCACAGCACCAGCAACTCAATCATTATTCCGAGTCTGGCATTCTCAAATGAGATTGACCCGAAGACAAGCTGAGTGATATTGGTTGGACTGCCCCACTTAATACGCACGGTAGCAATAAAGGCGCCTCACCGACTCACCGAGTCTGCTGTAATCCTCTCCTGTTTCCGCTGTGACTGCGGACCGATTTGTTGAAACAGCAGCAGGCACTCCCGTTAAACCATGACTAGGGCCACAACCGTGCCCCGGGTGGTCAGCTGACATATCAGAATCGACCCCACCATCAACCAGTGGTGTCGTTTCTTCTACTCCTCCTTGATGAGCAATGTCTCTTCGAGGGCATGATCCTTCGTGCGAATGCGGTACAATCGTTGTTGCACTTATACTGCCACGGGCACGGCGGGTCAGATCCACATGGGTGCGGGCGGCCTCTGGAGTCCTGCAAGCCCTGGGTGTGGATGGTACATCACTGGTATCTCCTGGTGGTCCATTGTTGGACCCCTCCATGCTCTTCGCCTGCGAGCCCACTGTGACTGCTGTGTGGAGTCAGAGTGGTCGGAGCGCGGAGCGTCGACGGCGGCGCAACGGCAAGAGGGGGATCCGCGTATTGTACAGGTGTTCGTAGGGAGTTCCGAAGCATCTGTAACCTGTGATGCAACATCTTTTTACTGCTTTTTCATGTGCACGCGACTCCGAGGGCGCGCTCCAACGTCCGCAGGTAGCCATCCTGAGGTAGATCCATGCCACCCAAGGGCAAAGATAAGGGGAAAAGGGGAGCGAAGGGTGCTGGGGCCGTTCTCAATGTGATCGATGAACCTCCCCAACCGGCTCCGGGCACTCCCTACTGCCTGTGCCTCGTGCTCGATGTGTCCTTGTTAGTCGATCCCTCCGGCCGTACGGCAGACTCCCGTGGCAGTGATGGTGGCGACGATGTTGCAGAGGGCAACGAGCCGGTTCTTGTGGAGCCTGTGTTTAGATATACTTTCATAAATGGCGAAAGAATCACTACCCCGCCGGTCGGCCTCCCTGGTTCTTCGTGGACCAGACTGAATCCTGCTGCAAACATAAGCGAAAATGCGCAAGAAGCGGTCCAGTCCACAACGGCGGCCAAGGAACCTGCTGGGGTCGCAGATGCAGACAGACAGCCAGATGCCAACGAAGGGCCTCTCGAGCCCATTGTGTGGAGGTATACAAGGACACATCAGCTGCAAGGAGCAAACGAGGACGAGGTGCGGTTCATATACACCGGGGGGATCAACAACTCGGAGACCGCATGATCCACATATTGATCATGCGCATGCCGTGGATACAACCCGAACTATCAATGTTCTTCGCAACCATCTATCCCTCCAGCTCAGCAGCTCGTCAATTAGGTTAACATATGCGCATGGCTTTAATAACAGGCGTCATATCGCATGTTGTAGAGTGAGCATGACCTAAATCGGATAATTACAATTTCTTGGACACCATAGTTCGTGCAGTCTGTACGTCATATTCCCGTTGTCACTGGTGCTGGTATTGTTCACAGGTCGCCCTTACACTTGACCAGAAGCCGATCATGTTAGTCACGCTCGCAGACAAGTCCTTACGCGGGGCAACTGCACAACCTCCAGGACAAGGTCTGGTAAAAGGAGGAGACAATGATGGGCACAAAATCGGCGAAGCCGCACAAATCCTTTCAGGACGTAATTTCATTGAGTCGTGGCCGCTTGATCTCAGTGCCTTCCTGGCGGGCGAGACTAGCGTTTCCGTCAACGTCGGCGGTGGTGGCCAAACTCAAGAGGCTAATGACTCAACTCGTGAAACGTCTTTATCACGGGAGAGGTTGCCATCATCCTCCGGTGGAATAGCTTGGCACCCAGAAGAGACTCCTGACAACAGCAAGGTATTGGACGCCCCCCCCGCACCAGAAGGAATACGGCACATTAAGTTATCCGTGTCTCTACCTGGATTAGGACCTGCAAATCCAGTGGTGGGTGGAGACCCAAACCAATCCCCGGAGGGTGGTCAATTAGCTCACCCCGGATCAGCAGCAGGCGATGTCACTACCACCGCGGAGGGAAAATCAATCGAACGGCTTGAGCGAAAGCTCTTCTCGGCCGAAGCAATGGAGCGCCTGAATCCTTTCTCGATACAAATTTCATCGGCGGTGTCGCTGCCGGGAGTAAAAATCGAAGCTAATTCACTCCAGGACCACGTGAAACCGACCAAATTTAAGCTTTTGGAGCTTCACTGCAAGCCGGTATACATCGTATGCCGACCATTTCCAAAGGGTCCCTTGGGCGAGTCACTTCATCCGCGCATTTTGTGGACAGCGGGATCAGCCCAGCGAGATAAGGCGCACTTCGAGCACACTACGTCATTTCTCGTTGGTCAAATGGATCGCCATCGACTGGAGGATTGGATGGAGAATTCCCTGCTGTCTGTGGAGGTTCATGATAGGTACGTTTGCACTTGGTTAACGTGAAGAGGGTGAAAGGCAAATACTGTACATACCCACAGGATACCATGTAAGCGACTCGACTGCAACCACAACACCTTTGTCTTTTCTCCGTGTATTTCATTGTTGGCGGTTGAGATATGTTGGGCATCTGCATCAAGGTAAGAGCTTCTCTGTGACCAGTTATCTGTTCGAGGCAGGTCGGCTGTACCCAGAACAGGCGATAGTTCTTTTGTAGTGCCTGTTACCCCCATCACACCAACAGACTCTCGCACAGATCCCCTGTCAATTCTGAATCAGTCCAGCGATAGAACAACGTCGCCCCGTGTCGACGTCTTCGCACGCCAAGCTTTTCAACAGCAACTTCTCGACACAGGATCGTTTCATACACTACATACTTTGCCCGAGGCCGTCTTTGACTTGGCGTACCCTTGCATACGGGCCTCTATCATGGTTGCAAACCTATCTATTCCACCCACAGAGACCCCCGCCCTTCCACCAAAGAGCAAGCGGAAAAAGTCCTGAGACTTGAACGCATGGTCTCTGGTGGGTATCCTGAGGAGGACGATGCGTGCGACTCCTCCCCGGGGGAAGCTTTTCAAACCAAGGCAAACACTGATAGTGGAGGAGCTGATACGTGCGCGGGTCAGGAACCGACTCCTGCCAAGTAAGTTCATCATGTTATCGTTGTGATAACAGCTCTTCGAATTATCCGCTTTGTCAGGACTTTCAATCGATTTGAGAGTCGTTTCCCACGACCAATCAGCCCACGCAAGTGTCGTCAAAACTCTCTGTCTTGAAGGTGCGCGGGGCCAAGAGATATTCATGAAGTGGATGAGCTAGTTTTGAGGGAAGCTATCGCTATGGCGGGGTCGGCGGGCAAACACAACGCGCACGGTGTGGCTTCCTTCCACCTTTCGGGGCTCCTCGACCAGAGCCGCCAGCTGGTCATGGCGTACAGCAACAGCAAGCGAAGACTAGAAGACGACGCCAGCACAGCTACGTCGGCACTTCCATCGGCGATCACGGATGTGGCTCCGCGGCTAAAGATGCGAGCTGAGATCTGCCAGAGGAAACGGCGGGAGATCCCCAGGGGAGGGGTCGAGGACTGGCACTTGACGGACGAGGAGCGCTTCGTGCGCTGGCCCGGCGCGTACCTTGACGCGGGATCCTCGGTTGGAGTCAGGCGAGCGAATCGAAGTGAACGGCAATGGGTGTGCGCATGTGTGCTCTAGCTCTGCTCAATGGTGCCGCGCACTGCGCGAGCTTGAACAAGCCGGGCGGGCGGGTGACCGTCGTGCTGCTAGTAATTAGTGTAGTACGCTGCGCCCTTGTTCGTTGCATGACCACTGACGGACTTCGAACGCGCGAAACACATCCGTGAACACATCCGTGAACACGCAATCTATGCAGACTGTCGCTAGCGAGGCCTCTCCGCACTCTGGAGGAGGGCTCAGCGGAGCGCACCGGGCCGGCGACAGAGGAGCCCAGGCCGTTTTCGCGGGCGATTTTTGTGGTGGAATACGAGGAAGGGGGGGCTCTCACAAGAGATGTTACGGCGGCGATGGACAGCATCAACGGCCGCGCCTTGAACAACATTCGGGGCTCGCTACGGGCGTACGTTCTCTCTCCAGAGGTAATGTACATTCGGTAGGAGACAACACATGCGGTTGGTCGTTTGTTGTCTTTCCTCGCTTGGAGCTTTTTCAGTGCAAGTTTGAATGCCTTCCCTTAATTCTCGTGCCGAAAAGGTAGATCACTACAAGAGTTCCTTTCAACCTTGTCCGTGTTCGTGACTATCAAATCCTTAGCTTCGTAACCAATTCTTGCTTGCGACAAGAAGCTCGCATGGGAAATGTTCAGAAATGTTCACAAAAGAGAAGCAAAAATGTCACCCACATCACTTTGTAGAGACTGATGGTGGAAGTACAGACAGCAAGCGCTGGCAACGACTCTTTGGAGCGTGGCTGCCTCCCAGATGAAGGCCATGCTGATGCATTTTTCTCTATTTGTGAACATTGTTGTGGTGGAAAGGTGCTCCAGAGCTGCAGCCTCTTAATATGGTTGTGTGATCTAGCGTGCATACGCTGAGCACAGCACCTCGCGCGTTTCATTGGGATATCCTCAGGAGAAGCAAGCGGCAGATGACGGCGCTCTGGACATCGTGTGCGGTTTCATGATCATCGACGATTGCAGTCGCACGATGGTGCTAGAGGGGTTATGTGGGCCCCAGGGAGGACTCACTGCACTCTTGAAAAAGGTGGGGCGCACCGGGCCAAACGGGCAGGCGTATCGAGCGCTGGAGAACCCTGAAGTGAGGTTCTCAAGGCGGATGTACACCTGTTTCGATGCTGACTTGAAGAAGGTAAGTACACCTCAGTAGTTAACACCATTCTCGTAAGCTGCTCGCGCAGGCCTGTTTCGTAAGTTCTGCAAGGTGCTGTGATTGTAGATTTAAGCTATTGGGAAGACGCAGTCGCCCTGAGTGACGTCCTCAATTGAAGCTGAGGGTTTTATCTTGTTCCTACATGTTGTTCTGTTTCTTCGATCACATTGAACTGGCCGACTATTGACGTCTGAACAATCCCTCTCGACGACGCTAGTAGCATTTCGAGTTGGAGCGCATGAAGTTGAGGTAAATACTCTACGCCGTACGACCAAATGGAAGGAATTACAAAAAGCACCCACCCCTTCTTCACAAACGATCCGCAACGTTCGACCTGTCTTTCCGTGTGGCTATTGGCGGGTGTCCACGTTGAAAGGTACGATTGCGAGACCCGCTACCAACCCTCTGCCAGAACCCAGAAATCTATGACCGTTCCAAGGTCAGCGCCGACTGCTTCGACGCTCTCCACTGCCTACGGATGCTGCGAAAGGTCGATAGGTTACGGGAGGCCGCGGAACAAGGCCTTTTTCCCGAGGGTGCTCAACTTATTCAGGTATGCGCAGGCGGCCTCCTGTCTCACAGAGACCTTCAGCTCGGAACATCGCCCACAGATCCGGTGGCGTAGAGCGAATAGCGTGCTCCCTGTAGTACATTCGAGTATGTTGTGCGATGCACCGCAATGGTGGGGTCGCCGCGAGACCGAGCGCGCGCTACAACATGCACGAACAACGAACGCCGCGTTCTTTTGAAGGGGGTGTACTAATAGGGTTCTCACCAGACCAGGCTCTCACATCACCAAGCGCGAAGCGCCGTGAGATATTCGGCGAGTCGAAGGGTGCGCTGCATCCTGCTAAGGGTGTTTGGCATCTTGTGCTTACTTCCTTGCGTACGGATGACAGCTGCGTATGACTTAATTCATTTTCTGGTGCTTTCACTTCCTGAGACAGTTGTAAGCACTGTGTAACTGCCTCGAGGGTGCTTGACCATATGAACACAACGTGGTGCAATTGTCCCCCTTGCGCGGAGTGAGGCTTGTCCACCCCGCACAATATGATCTACTCGACCACCCTTATGGTTACCGCCAAAACAAAAAAAAGAGGTAAACAAAAACGGTAACCTGGTTGCCGAGTTCACGAAGTGAATTGGCTCGTTTTACAACGTCGTTGCCAAGCGACGAAACCCAACCCCGATGGCAAACACCGGGGGGGGCGTTCTTTTGAAGTTCGCGCGCAAAATTCCAGCCTTATTTTATGTCAAAACACAACTACGACTCAACAGGTAGAGAGCAAGTACGGGGAGTCCGTGTCCGTCAAGGACATCACTGGGCGGAACCCCGTCAAGAAGAGACGAGGAAACCCTGCCGCTGGAGATGGACCAGCCGTAGACACCACTCCCACCGCCTCCACAAACATAGAAAACGCCGCCACCCTACCCGGCGTAGCAGGAGGGGACGGAGAGGGTAACCTGAGCATGGGCAAGCAAGCGCCGGCCAGGCGGAAGGCCTCGACAGATTCTACAAACCTGGCCTTCGAGGAATGGCTGAGGGGTAGGCGATCGAGGGACTTCTTGGCGGAACAGGTGATTAGACTGGTCACCGGGAACTGGTCAGTGGGGAGGGCTTATGGGCAAGGTGGGGTCACCAAAGGTACAACGTGGTTCAACCACCCGCCTCCATATTTACGCAGGGCTCAGTGATACGAGGTGAGCGGTGTCTGTCCAACCAAACATCTCGCGCGTGAGCAAGACACCTTCTATAGTTGATTTTGTCCCGAAACACGTACAACGAGACTAGGTGTTCGTCCGGGATACAAAAGACACACTTCGCCCACCCTTCTAAGAAACAGTTCGCCTGCCCTTCATACCTTCTTATTGTCGCGTGTGCCGTCGCGGTCAACAAATCAGGACGAGATCTTGGCAAAGAATCATGACATTTTCGTAGAGAGACAGAAGCGAAACGACGAGAAGCGCAGGGGGGAGACAGTGCCCACGGAGTGGTGCTACGGCCCTCAGAAACTTAACTATGTCGAGCTGAAGAAGGTAAGTGAATCGGTGACTACGACCCACATAAAACCCATTGTCTGCGGTCTGTGGTCGCTGCGCTCTACCAAAACATCTCGTTTGGATCCGGAGGGACCTTGGTAGCCCCTCCTGTTGCGTGCCAAAAGATAACATTGGAACGAAGCCTGCCACGGCCAATTTCCGCAACGATGCGCTTGTGAGACAGCAAATTGGGCAATAATTCCAAAGTACTTTGGAAGCATACAGATCACGTGACAACCCAAGCGAAATATTCAAGCTGTGATGGCGCACACCTTGCGTTTAATCTGTTGTCCAGGCGGAGATGAGAGAAAGGCTGGCAAAGGAGAAGGGCGCCACTTTCACGTACAGCATGGACTACGTGAGCCAGACCGTCAGTCTAGTGGACGAGTTCCGCGTTAAAGAAGACGAGGAGGTGAATACGAATCTTGACGTTTCAACGGTCATCTTCCCCTCCCAAAGTCAGGACTAAGAAACCTGATTGATCGCGCACTCGATCCCATTGGTTGTTTTCTAGTTTCTGGTAATTGCTTGGTTAGTTGTTTCGAAGTGGTGGGCGCCACACCGATCAACAAATTCTTTGTTCACTAGAATTTCGCTTGACTAGGGATCAGGGCTTCAATTTCAACATGTTTTCCCTGTTAAGGGGGCTGAGACCTTTACAGAGAAATCTACGTCCTACAGAGAAAGCTAACCCTTGGTCTTTGCCCATTCATTTATTATCCGCAAGTGTGAAGTATTTTCTGCGATGGATGGTCGAGTCTCGGTTCACGGTGCACAATCTCCAGAAGAGTAGTCGCTTGTTGAAGAGCTTGAGGGCTTGATGCCTTAATCAATTATAATTTTCCGCCCGATCCACAGCTACAATTTCCTCGCAACCTCCGGCAGGCCACAGAGCAAAAACACGTTCGAGCCCAAAAAGCTGAAATCAAGCTTCCGGCAAACACAACCCCTTCCTATCTCCTGCACACTCATACCTCCCGGTCTCACCGCTCCCCCGCATCACGACCCGTTGTGACACGACCCGTCCTTCTAAAAGGCCGCTAGCAGGGCAGCGTGGAAAACAAACCGAGGGTTTGTGTGGCCGTGCCCTCGATCGCGCCAAGAGCTCATTACCCACCCTTCCAAGCCCAGCGAGAGTCGTATAGACACGCTGAGGGAGCCGTGGATCGAGAACGAACTCAACGGTGGCATGCAAGAGCATATGGCAGGGGCAAGAGACGCAGGCGGGCCGCTGGAGCTAGCGTGGAGGCGGGAGTTCGATACGGTTCCGTCGAACGGAAAGGCCGTGTTCGGAGGGCTGAAGGTAGGGCGATAGCCTATATATATATATATATATACACACGTAAAATACGTCCCGGTACATTTGTTCTTGGATGATACGCACACATGTGGAGACGTGTTGTTGATACGGTTGATATAAAGCGGTGCTTGCTGGCGACCGCGGAGGTGCTAGGCATCGAGCCTCAAATGGCAATGGCATCGTGTTCGACTTGGAAAGGAGAAGGACCCTTTCCATGATGAATGTAAGACATGTGCTGCGGCGAACACGAAGCTATCAGGCGTGCCCGAAGTAAACCACCGAGAGAAAGGTGGTGTTCGAATTCGAAACTGTGCCTTGCACGCCCCGTTGAGGTGCAGCGTTTGGTTGCTGAAGGCGGAAGCCATGGAAGGTCTGCTTGAGGGGTGCATGTCACGGGTCCCGCACGACGACTTTGGACACCGACTCCGGGCGTCGCCTCAATAACTCCTCCGGCGGGTCAGCTAGTACTGTCGTGTTGATGGGACACATCGAAAGATAAATGTCTTATGCTTGAGCCCTCGAGAAAACTGTACGCAAAGGAATGGTGGCCAGAGGCAGCTTTACTCACTGAAATAAATTATTTTTCCATTCAGTACCGTGTTTTTGGATTGTGTGTTGCCGTTTTTTCAGACCCACAAGCCAAAATGCATTTCCGTGGGACTTGGACGGTCGGGCACAGGATTTGGATGCGATGCGTGGTAATATCTCGCCACTCACCCACTCGCCCGTCCTAATACTACCTCTCGCGCGCATGTTGGTTCGACACTCAAAATCAGCCTTCCAAGTACGAGCGACCGCTCGACACCAATTTGATCGGTAGCCGTTCCCGGTTACCGAGAGGGCGTCGCCAGCTGGAGAAGGACCCCAAGTTCTTTCGAAGCGTTCACCTCGTGGGAGAGGGTCTGGCACGCGAGAAGGAGGAAGAAAAGCGACGGACGGAGGAGCTGTGGCGAAGCAAGGCAAGCTCACTGCCACGGTAGATATACTTGCACGCGTATGCTGCGTGTTACTGCCCCCTTGGTATGTGCACGCGCTTGTTCGTGTGGTGTTCCGTCTTGCCCCCAAGACGGATCAGATCGCTCTTGATGTCGTCCTCAGCATAAACCAGGTATGCTTCGGAATTTCGTGCTACTGTAAACTTCACGTTGATTCGTAACGAAAACGACTTAGAAACATTTTTCGGAGGGGTGAGGTACGTTTTCAACCACCGTAAGTCCGCCGACGAATCGACCCACCGGCAAGGGCACCGCCATCAGCGTCATATATATATATAATATATATATATATATATCCGGATACCTGTGTGGGTGGGTATGCAACATAATTTTGGAGACGTACACTTACTTGCTGTTGGGTTGAAGAAAGCTGTGTAGGCGGACGGAATGGGCAACAGATCACCCATGGAGGCTAGACAAGCTCTTGGGCTAGAAGCAACGGAATACAGGGAGACAGCCCGTATCATCGCCAGAATGAGCGTCAACACCGACGAAGATATCGTTTTCACCGATTTTTTTTTTTGTCCCCGTGTGATTTTGATGTAATGGCATCAGGTCGTCGTGGACGACACGGACTTTCGAGTGGGGAACTTCAACGTGCGTGACACGCCGCTCCAGACGGACCGTGCCAAGGACATCCTGCACCCGCCAATAAACAGGACCGCCTTCAAGATCGTACGCAACGCGCGCCTGCCGAGCGGAAAGTCGGCGCCCCTCCGCCCGGCTCCGGTGTCCGCCTTCAGCCTGGAACCGTTCGCAGAACCCGAGGACTTCACGGTGTCCATTCGAGGGAACTACCAGGAGAGGTGGGCCGCCGCAGATCCAGTAACCGGAGACAAAAAGGACTTTTTTTTGAGACTGCACGGGGACCGGATGAAGCTCAAGTCGCACAAGGCATGCGCACGATTGAAGCACCCTTCACTGTCTCCGTCAGAGATGAAGGGCCCTAGATGGGAAACTTATAGGAGAAAAGAGGGTCAAGACGTGGGGAAGGATTTCGGAGGCGGAGGGTAGAGGGGGGAATGGGGTGAAGCAACAAAGTGAAAGTGCGGAGGAGGTCGGCATTGATGGCATTTTGGACGCAGGCTCATGCAGGTGTGTTTTTGATAGACCCCCGTGAAAGCCGGTTTTCGGGTTCTTGACAGGGGATTCCTTGTACCACTATTGTAGCATACTATCATCGTAGGCTGGCCAAATTCCTCTCCCACTGCAATCGATGTCTTATTTCTACAATGTGTGGCCGACAGTTTCACAACCCCAATTAAGTGGCGGACAGACGAGGGTGCACAACTCACCCGCCCCGCAGTTGTATCATATTCGGTATTTTTCAAGGAGTAGTGATGCCGTGTGCGGTGGCTTGCTCCTAGAGATAGATGAAGGTTCTGTCGTTGACACGCTTGTCCACGACCACGTTGAGATGGGAAAGTTGCTTGTTATTGCTGAGAGACGATCAGCAAAGGTCTGGGATGAAATGGGGATCCAACTTCATCTCAGGGGGTACAAAGAGTAGACAACTCCAAGGGGGTAGGGGTCAGAAGGGTATACCTCCTGACCGACCCGCATCCTATCAACAACAAGATGTACCCTATTCATGCTAGCAGCCACACTCCTTAACAATAGCCCACCCTGAACATCATATACAGTCGTCCCCGCTTTAAAGACACTCTTCTTAAGGAAACTCCCCGCTATAAAGACACATTTTTCCCCCAGAACATGGTGCCCCGCAGATGTACAATAATATAGGGAGGTATCGTTTCC